>JADLZK010003499.1:0-222401 GCA_015847255.1 Hyparrhenia diplandra
ACACCGAGATCACCTGGAGCTCGCTCCCGCCCCTCGCCGCCGGAGATCGTCAGGGAGGTGGCCGAGGCTGGCTTCCGACCGCGAGTTGGACGTGTCCTCGCTGAGCGTCGTCGTCGTCAAGCGATCGCGGCGGAACGGGACGACGAAGACGACGGCAGCTCGTCGTGGCTTGCGCCGCCGCCGGCGTCGTTGATGAGGCGGTAGCGCAGGTTCCTGTTGCTGACGTCCTCCACCTTGGCCCCTGAGTTTCTTGATGTCGTCGGCGATACGCGCGCCTGGCGTTCACGGTGCGGGGAGGCGCAGCCAGGGACGACAACCGCCGCCGTCGCCTGAGGCGGAGGGCCGAGTCCTCCAGGCAGTCCTCCACGTCGTACGCCAGGACGCGGACCTGCCGCACCCACGTGTCCACCACCTTGTTCTTGTTGTTGCTGTTGCCCCTTGCGCTTGCCCGTTGCCCCTGCGCTGCCTGTCGTCGGCGGCCTTGAGGAACGCCTCGCATCATGGCGAACTCGTCGCGGATGAAGGCCAGGTCGCTCTCCACGCCCAGCTGCGTGGCGACCCGGTCCGAGATCTTGAACAGGGCTTCCAGTGACGAGTTGGCCAAGGCCAAGGCGGCCGCCGCCACCTCCAGCCCTGAACCAGGCATCTCTGCTGCTTGTGTGTGTCAGTCGATCGCTACAGCTACACGCCTACACCATGTGTGTATCAGTGTATGCATTGTCTGTGTGTGTGACTACTAGAATGGAATACGAATGGATGCCATCATCTCTTCCCTCTGATCCTGATATATGGATCGAGGACACGAGGACTAATAGAAGAAGGGTTAAGCAACCATCAATCGATCTAAGCAGAGGCAGGCTAGGGCCAGGATGATCTTATTAGTTTTTTATTCCATCATGTATAGAAAAATCAATGATTCGTATATTCGCTTTGTTACCCCAGTTCAGCTTTTTATTTGATTACTGTTAGTGTAACGTTAGCTTCATGGGCAAACTAAAGCAAGATGCCTGAGGCTCATTCAGCAACGTGATTCACAGTTACTTTGTACTCGTATGTTCTTATTAGTCATCACTTTGACACCTCACCAGGTTTGTCCGGCGTTCTTTGGCGATGAGATCGACATTCTTCACCACCTCTTTGATCAACACAAAGGGATCGATTCTATGCGGCGGTGTCGCATAGATCCAAGAGCTCTCACCACCCAACACACAAAGGACTTTACATGGATTTTTGATGCAAATATTGTTGACCACTAATTTCTTCTAGAATAGTCCCAATATCCCTAAAAGAATATATTTCTAAAATTGTCTTGAGTCAAACTTTTTCAATTTTTGACTGAATTTCTAGAAAAACCTCGTTAAGACTTATATTATCGAATTAGTATCATTAGATTTATCATAGAAAATATTTTCATAAGGTACTTATTTTTTATATCATATAGATGCTATTATCCTATAAAGTTATTTAAACTAAAAAGGTTTGACTGACACCCGATTCTAGAGATTGATTTATTCAGGGAATGGAAGGAGTATATATTCTTATATTCGTTTCATGGGATTTTTGAAAGAATTTTTATTATTAATATAATTACATTTTTCCTATACTACAGTTGCACTGGGGAAAAAGATAAAAACCAGAGTGACGGGCACAAAACATCACATATATATATTATGCTGAGACCTTACGTAAAAACATTGTAGAATATCACTTCTATACTATCGCGTAACATTACGCCTTGTGTCCTCTGTGTCCGTGCTTATATAGATTAATTATCACTGTCTATTGTCCTTAGTAAGAAATTGTCTATATGTCATCTTTGATTGTGCTTATATATATAGAAATTGTCACTTGTCCTTCCATAGTAAAAATATATAACCTGTGTTGATCTCGTATTTGTTACTCGTGTTCACGTGTCGAGGTGTTGTAATGTTTTCAGCGTAGTATAGAAGTGATATTCTACCATGTTTTCTCCGTGATGTTCGCATAATATATATGTGATGTTTTGTGCCCGTCGCCCTCGGTTTCGGGCTTTTTCGTGATATGGATATATACAGAAAGTAACCCCATATAATTAGTTTATAAACCTATGCATATATAACTTATGTTTTCCTAACCAAAATAATATATTTTCTCAAAAGAAACCAAAAATAGATATGTAAAGCTCGCAAATTAAAGCAAAGATGCCTCGAGGCACGTCAGCAACGTGATGCACAGTTAATTAATCACGATGCTAAAGGGTAATGGGCACCAGTGAGTGCCTCCTCCGCTAGATCATAGCTGTTCCTGTAAGGCAACAAGCAAGGAATTTCCCAGATCGAGATGTGTGCATTGATAATCTGGCCCTCTAACCACAAGCATTCCTACTTTTTAGGCACGAAACTGTGTTCAAAGTTTAGCTTGGACCACTATTTCATCCCACATATATTTTTGTAAAAGCCAGTGGAGCTGCTTTAGAAACAATGTTATTCCTATGTTCGATGTTGTGCTGCTTGTGTTGGTGCACTGTGACTTGCATACAAACCTTGCCCTGCCTAATCAAGTACGGATCTTCAGGGGTAACATGCCAACGTGACGCACAAATCTACAGGAGATGCCCCATGCTGCATGCATCGCACAATTGACGCACAAATCAACAGGAGATCCAATCTTTAGTTTTTGTTGAGAGAAAATTCACCGTCGGTCCCTTTTAACTTCTCAAGGTATCATCTAGGTTCTAAACTTTCAAAATTGATATTTGCGTACCCCAAACCGACAAAGTGTGTCATCCAGTCTAACCCCAAACCTCGCATATCTATATTTCTACACTACTACATAAAACCATTCCATGGCGGACTTTTTTTTTGATTTTCCGTGGGCGGTTTTAGGTCCGCCACCAACAATGAAGGTCATTTATTTTCCCCGGCGGTTTGGATGCCCCAATCAAGCACGCACGGAAAAAAAAAAAAAAAGAAAAATCCTGCAAGCCCGCATCCAGCCCAAACCGGCCCGTGATCCGGCCACGCCCCGCCGGCCGCTCCCACCACGCGCGTCCTGGCCCGCCCGCCGCCGGCCGCTCCCATCGCAGCGCCCGCGTCGCCAGCCGCCGGCCACGCACGCCTCGCCGGGTCGCTGCCGAAAGCGCAGAAAGGGCCGTCGGCTTCGAGGGAGGGAGGAGCCTCCCATGGACGCTGATCCGGCCACCGCGAGTGCGGATCCGCGAGCGGGGAAGGGGCCGCCGCAGCGGGAAGGGGCCGACGCCGAGCTCGGGAGGGGAGGAGCCTCCATGGACGCGGATCCGCCGCCTGCGCTGCCAGCCGCCAGCGCCGGTCAGCGCCGCCGCCTCCGCCCTGCGCCGCACGGGCGCTGCGTGAAAAGGTCCCTTGTGGTTTTTGGTAATTGAGTGTCAACATTAGGTGAACTAATATGTGTGATTGAGATTATAGGCTACGTGTGAGATTAGTTCACACATGATGATGCAAATGAAGGAGCTTATTGCATATGAGACATGACATGGAGTCATGTGACCAAGGTGGTGAAGATCAAGACGAGGCTTGGCTTTCGAAGGACCGTTGCAGTGTGAAGGGCAAGTCATCGACTTGGCGCCGATGGACCGATGCAATAGCGGTGAAGAGCAAGTGAGGTCAAGATCGATGGACCAAGAAGGTCATGTGATGATATGAAGTGGATCATATCATTCTTGATCGTGTTGGTGCATTGCTGTATTGGCACTTGGAGATGGAGCTGAATGGAAATGCGAAGGCAAAAGGTATAACCTATAGGGCATTTTCATTTCGCCCGGTCATTGGAGCTTAGAGAAGTTTATGACCGGTTTAGGATAGATGGCCGTACTATTAAGAGGGGCAAACCGTTTGCATATCCGGTCATCTAGTGCCACTCTGAGCGCATCTAACTTTTGCGATGTGTTAGGATCGAGTGAGCGTGACAAGAGCTAACCCGCCTTTGAAATGATTGTGAAAAATGCTAACACACTTGCACATGGTGATGTACACTTGGTGGTGTTGGCACATTTGCAAAGGCGGGCGGTGATTGCAGTGGTTGAGTTGGGTTTGGGAACTGGCCATCCTCCTCGGCCGAAGCTGAGCGTGGCTCGGACGCTTTTGAGAAAATGAGATGCTTATTTTCTATGCATAGCGGATGCAAGTTGAAGGTGAAAACATGCTATTCCTCGTGCTCAAGTTTGGTATACTTGATGGGTAGCATGTCGGAGCAAAGGCGCATGGCGTTTCGCAAGAAAAGAGGGCCACCGACGCAGCAGACCGAGAGAGAGAGGCGCACGGACGCACGCGACCTGACGCACCGGGTGTGTGAGTCCTGCGGGACTTTCCAAGTAGCCATGTTTTGGGCGCGGGCTCGGTTTCTTGACCTGACGCGGCAACCGAACCACCCACCGGACGCCGAAAGCGGCTGCCAGCTCAGGCCGGTTTCTGTCTCAGAAGCGACCGGGCGCAGCACGGATCCGCACCTGACTCGTGCTGGTGAGTCCCGGTGAGTGCGCCCGTATCTGCGTTTTCAGCGTGTTTTCCCTCCCAACGGCTAGTTTCTTGGTTGGGGCTATTTATACACGTTTTTGCCGGCCTTGGCGAGGTGTGTTAGCACCTTTGGGGACTTTGTGTCCATGCTAGAGTGCTGAGAGCCCTCCCCACTCACATATGCTTGATATCGCTCATCCGATTGAGTGAGAGATCGAGTTCTAGTGCGTTAGCGCTGAGGGATCGCGATTCGTGGCACTAGGCGTTCGTGTTGCAAGCCGGTGGTGCTTGTTACTCTTGGAGGTTGCCACCTCCTAGACGGCTTAGTGGCAAGAGGCTCGTCGAGGCAGCGCTAAAAGAAGATTGATAGCTGGTGCTCGGAGAAGAGATTGTGAGAGGTTCGTGCTCACCTCGCGGGGATGCGTGAAGAGCAACGCTAGTGGAAGCGTGTCATTGAGCTACCACACTTGTGTGTGGGTTCACGACGCTACCCCTCTGCGAGGGATTGGCTAGAGAACTCACAGCGTGGAGTGTCTCGATCGAGCTCCCGTACGTGGGATTTGGCAGCGCCATTAAGCTGAGAATCATCAGCGAGTGATTACGCCAAAACCGTGGAACCACTAAAGTGTTGATGTCGACACAACGAGGAGTAGGGGAAGTTGGCAAGCTTCCCGAGACCTCGGTAAAATCACGGTGTCATCTTGTGTCCACACTTCGCGGTGGTTTGCAATCTCTTCACCTCAAGCATTGTTCTTACATTCATATATATTGTGCTTGTGCTTGAGTAGTGTAGTTGTAACTATCTAGCTTGTGTAGCTTGTTTTAGTTACTTTGCTTAGCTTGTGTAGCTAGGTATTTTTGAGCCTTTGGGTTAGGCGTAGTGTTGCCTTGTCCATTGTGCATCTAGTGAGCTTAGGGGCTTTTGTGCTTTGCTGCTTACTAGAATTGTGTAGGAGCTCTGCTTGTGCTTGAAGTACTAGTGCTTAGGGTTTGTGTGACCTTGCATTAGAATTTCGATTAGGAGCTCAAGCTGAGGCTTGTCATCTCACTCTTCTTGTGTAGGATCCTTTGTGAGGTGATTTAGAGTCTTAGTTAGAGGGGTGAAGTCTCGGCTAGACCCGATAAGTTTACTTCGCATTTGTTTGGGTTGTAGGTGCGATTAGTTTTTAAAGGGACTATTCACCCCCTCTAGTCCCCATCTCGACCCTTCACCCGCGGTCGCTGGCCTCAGCTGGCGAGCCGCATGTGCACCTCCGCCGCCCGGGGTAAGCGCCATGGCCTCGCCCCGTGCGGTCCATCGCGCCATGGGGAGGAGAGTTGGTGGAGAGGGGGCGGTCGCCGTTGGGGCCGAGAGGAGGGAGAGGAGTGGATGACGGAGGGAGGGAGGGAGAGGAGGAGGGTGAGAGGAGAGAGAGGTGGGCTGCTCGAGAGAGAGAGAGGGTGAGAGTGTTTGGAACCCCTAGCTCGTAGTATATATTCGTGGGCATCGAACCGGGCTTTTGGGCTGATGGGCGGGCTTTTATGGCGTGGCGGATTAAATTAATTTGTTCAACGTGATAAGCAAATTAAAGTAAGATGCCCAAGGCACATCAGCAACGTGCTGCACAGTTAATCATGCACGACGCTTTAGCCTAATGGGCAATTGTGTGTGTGAGTGCGCCTCCGCTAGCCATTAGCGCTAGGCTGGAGTGCCATACTGATTTCCTAGATGAAGGGTTAGAATGGAGCTTGGTATCTACAACTTTCAGGGGCAAATTTCTTCATGGTTCTAATGGGGTTCATTGCCTTTATGACCTTTTGGAACTGTTATCAGGATTTAGGAGTTTATATTAGTTAGCACTCGCACTTGCAGATTCCTTTGAATTCAAATGTAGTGGGTCTTCACTGGAAAGTACTTCTTTTCTTCGGTTCCATGTGATTCCTCGTTTCATATGTTCTGTGAAATCTTGATGGCCATATTGCATTGCTGATTCTGATTCATGTTGGTTTTGTTTAAGGATAGAATTAAAAAATAACATTTTCATGGTGGCATTATATGTTTTCCTTTCTCCTGTTTAGACAAAAGGCCATAACTGTTGGGTTAGAACGTTGGGCTGTAATTTAGGCTACTAGGATCGTTAAACTCTTCTCGTTAGTTTATGGGATAAAAACAATTTTAATGTCCATTGTCCATGTGGGATATTGATGCTATTGAGAGTGAGTTTAAAACGCCTTTAAAGTCAATATCGATAACATGTGACAAACCATTGATTTAATGAATTTACACTAAGGTAAACTCAAAATCACTATGGTGATGTTGTAGTCTCAAATGCAAAACCATGGATTAATTATTTTTACCAAATGGTAATTTTAGAATCAACATGGTAATGTTATAATACTAAATGCATTATTTTATAGTTGTATATATTTTATCATAATTTTGGATTATCGTAGGTAATCACAAAAATGTGCAGACCATACAACAAATCATCATAAATTTTGATATACACAAGAAAAATAATCTCTATGTCGGAGACATAGAGTAGATCTTTTAATGATATTCATATCTTAGTTAAATTGCAACTAAGTCACAAAAAAATTTAACTTGTATGTGGTGCAAAGATGTGGTTTGGGCACCAACATACTCAATTGTATTACACAATTACAAATGTAACCTATATGTTGGTGCAAAATAGGGGGTTTGGGTGCACCAACATATGACAATACAAATATCAAAGTCAAAAATTTAATATGTATGTGATGAAGGGGGATTTAGTGCAACACATACTTCAAAAATATAAAAGAAATAAAGAGAATTGCATAATAATATAATTAAACCATAAATTATAATGACAATCTCAATATACATCAATTACAGAGCAACAACAACCATACAAGTCTCTGATGTTCTTGCAGAAATTAAACTAGCAAAGCATATGCTAATTAATGGAACCATTGCTGAACTATAGAATAATAAAGAAACTTTAATTAATTCCAAAGACACAAAAACGAAACTGAAAAGCCCAGCAAGAAGCAACAGCAAACGGGCGTGAGTAGCAGCCCAGCCTGCCAGCGCGGCCCAGGCGCGCACGTCCCGCCAGGGCGTGGTGCGGCCCAACCGCGGCCCATTACGCGTCCGGGCGAGCAGGCCACCCTTATCCACTCGCTGGGGCAGGCAGGGGACGAGCCGTCGCCGTCGCCGTCGCCGTCGCCGCCGCCGCCCCCGCCACCGCCACCGCCACCACCTTCGTGGTTGTGTCAGGACCGGGGCGCAGCCAGCCAGGGCCTCCAGCACCGACGTCCACGGCCAACGTGGGGTTGCCGGTCGCCGACGCGCGGGCACGAAGGTCACCACGGCTCGCGGGCTTGGAGCAACTGCTAATGACGTGATTATCCTAAATTGATCACTAATTAATTTTACTAATTAATCCTAACACTCCTCACTCCTCAGCTCCGACCTCCACGGGCCCCGCCCGGCGGCTTTGCCCCAGTGCGCCATGGCCTTCTCTTCCTCACTGGCGCCCTTCTTCTTCCCACCTTCTGGAACCTTCCGAGGTCACCCCTTCCGGAGGAGGCTCCGGGGCGATGCACCCGGGAGGTTCGTGGCTTCCTCCTCGTCCCCTCCCGACGTCGTGGTGACGCGGGAGAAGGGAAAGAACGCCAGGCTCATCGCCGCGCTGGTGAGTCTCCCATTGTGCTTTCTTGTCGAAATCAGCTGTTAGAGTTCCGGAGGGGTTGCAGGCATGGGCCAATGGCTTGGGCGCTGTTGGTGCTGTAGTGTCACTCGACTAATTTTGGTAGGTTTGCCGGTTGACCTTCGGTGAATATCTGTACAAGGACCAAATCGGTAGTTTTCCTTTATTTATTTATACTGTTTCCCACATGAGAGGCCATGCCATTGGCGCCAGAACCCTACTGATTTACTGGATGAAGGGTTAGAATGGGGCTTGGTAGTTACAACTTCAGGGGCAATTTTCTTCATGGTTCTAATGGGGTTCATTGCCTTTATGACCTTTTGGAACTGTTATCAGGAATTCAGGAGTTTATATTAGTTAGCACTAGCACTTGCAGATTCCTTTGATTGAAATGTAGCGGGTCTTCGTTGGAAAGTAGTTGTTTTCTTCGGCTCCATGTGATTCCTTCCTCATTTCATCTGTTCTGTGAAATCTTGATGGCCATACTGCATTGCTGACTCTGATTCATGTTTGGCTTCGAAATATTCTCGAGGTGACTTGAATCATGGTCTTTAATGTCTTTAATCTTCGATTGATGATAACAAGACCTCTGTAGTTTAATAAGAAAATATCGGAGTGGCTTGAGCATGAATCTACTAGGTTTTCCGGTAACAGTTAAGTATTTGTAGGGCTATCCAAGTAAGGTAATCTAATACTTTTCGAAATAGCATACTTTGGCTGATTGGTGCCTCACATTTCTAACTGGATTCTGTAGGAAAAGCATGATGTACACTCTTTGGAACTTCCTCTTATTAAGCATGTTGAAGGCCCTGATACAGATAGGCTTTCAGATGTCCTACGTAGTAAGTGTTACAGTCTTCTCTTCCTTTTTTTGTGATCTCAACACCGTTCATCTGTAGAATTTCATTTACAGAGTTTCATTCTTTGGATATGCAGCATTCAACATTTTGTTCTTTCAGATTTGTGTTTTTTTTGTTCCATTTTCTCCTGCATATATTATAGTTGTCCATTTCATACATACTCCTCTTCACCCTTGCTGTATAGAACTGCAACGAAAATTTGTGATTTAGTCAATGCTATTCTGTACTTACAGATGATAAGTTCGACTGGATTACTATAACCTCTCCTGAGGCAGCTGCAGTGTTCCTTCAGGGATGGAAGTAAGCATCAAGTATATTACAGACTTTACAGTTATGTGCACAATGTTGTTATACTAGTAATTATCCCTCAGCTAACGCTTCATTCCTTATTACTTTTCATGCATAGTCTATGTTGGTTCTAGAGTTTTTTACAGGCATATAGCCCTTGATTTATATTATTGCTGCATAACATCACCAGCTGAAACATAATCTAAGGGTGCCATTTTACCACTCAAGTTACACAATGATTCAATGCCAGGGCTGCTGGAAATCCTAAGGTGCGAGTAGCTGTTGTTGGAGCAGGAACTGCAAGGGTTCTTCATGAAGTATCAGAATCTGATGATCAATCTCTTGAGGTTGCATTTTCACCTTCCAAAGGTATCTTACCTTGTAATTTCAAGACTTGGTGCATGTGTATTTTTCAAGACTTTATGCTCTTCCATTCATCTTCAATTATTTGTCAGTGTTAATCAATTTTTTCTATTTCTTTGTTCATCAGCTTTAGGTAAAGTCTTGGCTGCAGAGCTTCCAAGGAGCAATGAGAATTCATGTAAAGTATTGTATCCTGCATCTTCAAAGGCTGGCCATGAAATTCGTGAGTCACTTTGGTGTTACAATGAGGCATTTGTCTCTTTTTTTTTTTTCTGCTTTCACTAAGACCACATGTTTCTCGTATTCAGTTTTTTTCCCTATTGGTATGTTTTCTTGAGGATGTTTTCAATTAATTCTGATTTCTGAGCCCACGGTTAATTTTCGGTTTTCTAGTTGAACTATTATGGTTATGAACACTTAACTTGTTTTCTTTTTTTTTTTTATTTAATGACTCTAGGCTTCATGATACTTAATTGTTTGCAATGCAGAGGATGGGCTATCGAACGAGGATTTGACGTGACACGACTGAATACATATACAACTGTAGGTTTTGTTTCACTTGTGCAGGATTTTTTTTTTTTTTTGTCTTACATTATCACGACATACACAGTCAAACTCGTCATCTGCATCTTGTTGTGCTGCTTCCTCGTAGTCTGTAGTACTTTCGTCATCTGCATACTTGACAAGAGTAGAGATTTTGCATTGAGAATCAGAAAATATTGACCATCGGTTTCATATGTTTTTGGCAGTTTCTGTACATCAATATCAGTCTGCTGCTAACATACATGCAGGTTCCTGTAGAAGATGTTGAACCACTAACATTAAATCTTGCTATATCAGCTCCAGTTGTTGCGGTAGCTTCTCCTTCCGCATTAAGTGTAATTATACACTGACATTTGTTTTTTATTTTACAAATTATGTTCATGAATTATGCAAGGTAAAGCTATTGTGCAATAGATGTGGAGATATTAGCATGCAGTAAGCATCAAATACTTTTGGGGGAACATAGTTTAACATTATAAAATAGATGCAACTGATATTCCTTAATTAAGTCATCAGTCTCCTTGGATCGTTTCCCATTTTGCCACTTTTAGTTTTTATGTGAGATTCCAATGGTTTCATTGTTCATTTTTTTATTATATTGCAGAGCTGGTTATATCTTATTTCAAAAGTTGGTAACTGGAACAACTCTATCGCTTGCATTGGTGAGACTACTGCATCTACAGCGAAGAAATTGGGCCTGAAGAGCATATATTATCCAACAACCCCTGGACTTGAGGGGTATGCATATTTCACGATGCACCTTTGAGTAAACATTATCCATTACCATGTCAACGTCACTTATATTGAACATTGCGGAACTGGTGTGCACACCATATTGACTACCGCCTAATCTGCACGCATCTTGTCTTTGCACTTCACAGGTGGGTTGAAAGCATTCTTGAGGCGCTCAGAGTCCACAGGGCATCAAAAAGAGGTTCCGTTCTCCCCCCTTGCAGTCAATGAGTACACTTTCCTGTTTTTTAACCTTGGTTTCTGTCGTCATGGCCTTCCCTGTTTCTCCTTTAGGCCCCAAAATGTTGAAAACGGGCAGCCCCTTCCCTTGTACCAGATTGGCTGAGTTTCTTCTTGATGTTGGTGGCCGACTAAGAATTCTTTTGCTTCTTTGACTGAAATCAGCCTGTTGTTGTTTCGTCAGGCTAAACTACTTGTAATGCAGGGTGTTGTGTGTAGCATTCAATTAGTGCTGAATCGTGGTTCCATGATGTGGTGGGATTGTACACCAAGTTTTGCTGACCTGTACATGTACAGTTAATTTTTTTTTTAGGATCAGAGAAGGAAATTAGAGAAGCACAAGCGTGATGTGTTTTCTACTGGCCCAAGTTGTAATTGTTTCCCTGGCCGAAAGGCCCATCTTTGTAGTCTGCACTTGTAACTCATCACTTCCTGAGGCTGGACCAGACCATCCAATCAGTCTATCGAGTAAAAATGCACCTTTAGGTTTTCAAACTATTCCCTCTTCATCTACGCCCCTCAAACTTTTAAATCAATCTGTAGCAGGTCAAACCAAGCGGGTGGCTCTCATACGTCCCAAACTCTTTAAACAACTATCTGCGCCCCTTATCGGCTCATGTGCATGACCAACCGTGGCCATGATGAGAAGGGCAAATAGTTTGAGGCGACAAATGAATGGTTTGAAAGTTTGAGGATGTAGATGGAAGGGAGGTGAATAGTTTGGCGACTTAGGTAGTTAGTTTGAAAGTGAAGGATGTAAACTTATGGGAGGCGAATAGTTTGGAGACCGGTCTATCCATTTCTCTTTTGTACTCCGTAGGTTATCCGTCTCTGTTTCGCTATAATTGTGTCACGCTAATGGCAGCCTCGTTCGTTTGTACGTACTCGTACTTGTGGGTGGCCGATCGTAATCTTTTGCTAGGAAGATCAGAATTGAATATCGATCGGCGAGGCTATGGAATCTCCGCCCTGCGCTGTGTCCTCTCCTCTACCAAAGATTCCCTTTGGTCTTTTGAATTTTAATTAACACATCATGACCAATCATAATGGCAAGAAAGCTCTCCGTCACGACGATGTATATATTTCAATTTCAAATATAGATATATACATTGTCGCTGCATGCTGACTTGCATACCAAACCTTGCCCTGATCAGGTATGGGGCAGCACGCCAGCGTTAACAGGAGATGCCCATGCTGCATGCATAGCACACTAATACAGACTATACCATCCGATGCAAAAGGGCAGGCAGGGAGCCAATGATCGGAATATTTGTGTATCCAGTCGCTTTTTAAAAAAAAAAAAAAAACGTCTCAACCATATGGGGCGCCGACCGCAGCCTCTCAGAGGAATAACGCTTTGCATCTCTTAATTTACCTAGCAATTATTTATGCGTTATAACTCTTTTAACCTGTCATCCGTAACATCACCATGAAATTTGACTAGGAAACAACATCTATATGGGCTTCAAGCCTTTAACATCAGAAATGAAGTGAGAATAAACTAGTCACGGTGCACAGTTAAAGGCCTGGCAGCCGCTTAACTGTAGCATGACCCGCATGCTAGCTAGATGGAATAGCAATAGGCACAACAGATATATAATACTAGTAATATGACGCCCTAATATTTGTATTGGCAATCCAAACAAAAACAACCGTCGTGAAACATGACCATACTTTTGAACCAAAGAGTCCATGTGTCTATGGAAGCCATGATATTTAAAGGAAGGCATCCTTCTCGAGCAACTTGAGAACCTCGTCCTGGTTGTTGAGCTTGGCAACGTCGATGGGTGTCTTCCCATCCAGGTTTTGGAGTGTGCTGCATGCAGTGCATTGGACAGTCAAAGCGATGGTATCACATTTGGGAAAGGAAGGAGGTGATTTAACTTACACAGCAGCGCCATGCTTCAAAAGAAGATCCACACACTCCTTGCGGCCATAGCCAGCAGCATAATGCAGCGGGGTGTTCTTGTTCTTGTCCAAAGCGTCCACTGCAGCACCAGCCTCAAGGAGGATCTGGGCACACTTCAACTGAAATGCAGTTCACCAAATTCCTTATCAGTAGTATTAATTAATAAAGATACCAAATAGACTCCAGTTCCCAAATGCATCTTTACCACCTAAAGTTCTAGATTCTAATATACCTATGAAATCATGACAAACAGCACAAGATTACCCCTAGATTTTAATGTTCCAGCATCAATACAAACTTCAAAGGACTACAATACCAATCCTAAAGACCACAAATTACAATTACTCAACAGGAAGGTCCTGAAAACAACTCTGAATACCATAACAATTATCTTAAGGTTCGGCTTAACCATCCAACTCCTAGGAAGCTAATGAACACCTGTGTTTCCAAAAACAGCCTAGGCCACCACCTAGGTCCAAGGAAGTGTTCTGCAGCACCCTAATACGAGGTAATCGTGGTAGTCCCACTAAATTTAAAGCAATGCTACGGGCTCCAAGGTGATACCTTCATTTTTCATAAATTTATTAAGAAACCTCCTATGCAGTTAGATTTTATTGTAGCTGAAAAGTAACATGTCTTTTTAGACCCTAAACAAGCTAAATATTCAGGAGCTCGCTAGTTTCCAAACAGTAATTAGAAAACGGCCACAGATTTTAAAACACAAAAAAGAATAAGGTCTCTTTTTTGTATGCAAATCATTTTTTTTTTTGGAGAATTGATAAATACTACGGTGCAAAAAATATGTTAGTTTTCGAGAACTGTTGGGTGTTAGGATACAACAACCTTGTAGTTTCTAAAACCATGGTCTTTTTGCAGTTACGTAAAACCTCACTCATGACTTCTTTTTCCCAAACCATGGTACTGTATGCCTTTGGTTTATAAAACCACAGTTTTCTAAAACCACGTCATCCAAACAAGCCCTAAAAAGAGTAAAAAAGTTTCTGAAGACTTTAGGAAAATGGAATATCCCATGCGCCTTGAAAATTACATATAATTTTATTCATAGCTTGTGTGACCTTTATGTGTTTCTCTGTTTCTTGTCTCTTTTGGGTTTAATCTCTAGCCTACCCCAACTTGCTTGGGACAAAAGGCTATGTTGTTATTTGTTCATAGCTTGCCTAGTCATGTGGTAGTATGATAAACACTTTTGAAATATTGGTATCATTGGACATCATTAGTTCCACAAGTTCGAATTTATCATGTATTAACAAGGCTGAAGAGATCTGCATACCTCACATTACTCCACATGCAAAATGTAAGGCCCTTCTTCCCTCAGAGTCTTCTTCATCCTTGTCTGCTCCACCATCTAGTGCCTTCTTGAGACCCTATTGCATGAATTTTAGAAGGCAACATCAGCATATCAAAAATCAAAACCCAGTAGCAAGGTGGCAACTGTATTTTCTTTGAAGACAGATAAATGAGGTTTAGAAACAAAACATGCAATATTGATGGATTTATCAGGATTATTAATAAAACACACATCAATTTATGAACATGCGAACACTGAACATACTATTGCAGGTTCAAATATGAGTCCATGGTATAAAGGCGATTTAAGAGCAAATCATGAACGACTGATAAGCAGAAAGATGCAATGGTTGGCACACACTAGTGAATTTGCTGAGAATAAAAAAAGTCGATGTCTCAAGATAGCAATGTAAGCAAGTCAATCTTATTTGAAAATATCCACATTATTATAATAGCTACAAGAAACATCTAACCTAAAAAAACACCAACATGATTATGACAGCTACAAGATTTCTATGTTCAACTGGCATCATTCAGATTAAATAGATATATATGGCAAACACCAAAAGGTAGTAACGGACATTGATGAAGTATGTTTGTAGTGTTACAAGGCGACAACAACAACAACAACATAGCCTTTTGGTCCCAAACAGTGTCACCAGCATATAATATGATAAAATATATGCAAAGTCCAAAACAACTCAATTAAAAAATAAAAACCAAACATTGAAACCAATGTTCTCATTACCTCTTCATCACCAACGCTGGCAGTGTGATGGACGATGGACTCATCATCATCCCCACCTTCTTCCTCAGCTTCTTCAGTACCGTAAGGTTCAGCGTAAGAACCTGCACCAAATGGGAAGCTAGCTCCCATTGCCTCGCCAATCTTTTTGAAGAGTATCAGGGTCGCTCCAGTACCTAGATGAGGACATGCAGGAATGTCACAAACTCTATAAACAAAACATATCTGTAATAGATATGACCTACTTCATCATTGCAGAAGGACCCCCATTCTCTAACTCATCGAGAATTGACTTCATAGCTGGATCTTCCTTAATGCGAGACATACGCTCTTCCAGCTGCTCCTTATGTGATGGACTACTAAAGGTTTCTAGCATACTGGACATAGCAGGATCCTGAGACAAATAACTGAGACTTAGGGCACTGATAGACAAATAAGGCATGGAAACCAGCCAGGGGGTATCCAATGGTACCTGCATAAGAGCATTCCCCAGACGCTCAGCCATTGTCATAAACTGGGGGTTTTCCATGACCTTTTGCATTGTTTCCATGTATTGTTGAGGGTTCAATGGAGGCATGCCCTGTTCGCCTGTACTGTGAGCACTTTTCTGTAGCTGCTCAGCCATCCGGTTAAATGCAGGATCCTTTGCAATTTGATCTGCCATCTCCTTAATAGATGGATCCTGCACATAACAAGGGTAAACTTTGAAGCAACTTGCAAAGAGTCCATTAAATGAAAGATAATGCAGATTCAGATAAAGCTAGAATGCAAGCTTATAAAATTACAATAGTGTATATTGACACTAAGTGAACAACAGCATCCTTTATAAGCAATTAGGAAGACCAGTATGTACTACAGACTTTATATGGCCATAGAGGGGCATACATTGAGCAAACTTTGCATAGAAGCAAAATCAAAAGGATTTGAAAAGCCTGCTGGAGGAACCCCTTGACGTTCATCAGAAGATCCCTCGGATTTTGGAGTTTTCTTCTCATCTGTAAAAGAAAAAAAGAAAAGGATAAGAACATAAGCACACATCATGTGGTAATTAACTATGACAGCAAAGCAGAATGAAACAACCACTGAAAGGAACCGAACAACAGTTTGGTGAGTTCATAAATGATCCATAGTTGAGTCAACATACTATCATTGAACTTCTTTATTTTCACCTTTTCAGAATGGAAAACCACCTATATATTTTAAAAAAGAAAAAGAACAATGTATTCTGGTCAAACACACCATATTCGTCACCCCTAAAACCATATAATTCCCCAAAACCCAAACACATAAGGAATGTAATAAACAAATTGAGTTGAATAGGACACTTATTTTTTTTTCTACTGTGCCTCATCAGTGGCAGTGGGCACTGGCCAGCTAAATGAATTTGCAAATTCTCATCGATCAATTGCAGAAACATACTCTGCTGCTACAAAATTCGTATTAATGACTTCGTTTGCGTGCAGAGGCGGACTTCACTAGGGCGTGAAGGTACAACTGATCCCCAATTTTCAGCAGATATACTGCTAACAGCATCATTAATTCAGCGTAACAAACACCCTACCACTAAGATCGAGCTCGCGCGGGGTCCGAATCGAGGCACGGACTAACGAATTGGATTAGCACTCTACCAGAAACAGCAAACAAATCCACAACTGAGTGGATGGACTGCAGCAGGTCGATCCAGAGAGGAAGACTTGGACTCGACTCTCCAACCACAGCGAAGATCGGACCAGAGCAGAACACAATCCAAGCACGAGAGCGGGAGAGCGCTCACCAGTAGATCCGGGCGGATCCCCACTCGACGCCATCCCGGTAGAGCGACGGAGGACGACGGCGCCCGGTACTAGCAGGGAAGAATTCGAGGCGACTCAGCGCTTGCCCCCGGTGGGAGGTGGTCCGGAAGGGCGTGCTCCGCCTCGGCGAACGGAGGAGGGTTCGGCCTCGCCCCCTCGGCGGCGCTGCTGGACGGTGGCGTGCGGGAGGGAGGGAGTAGGGTCGTAGGGGACTAGGGGACGGACGAGACGAAGGCACGAACAAAGCGGTGGGCGTCGGGAGGTGAGCTGGCAGCTGGGAGGTGTTGGTGGGCCGGGCCGGAGGAGAGTTTGAACGGGCCGAGGCACATTGGGCCTGCGGGCTGTTCGGCTAGATGGCCCACTTTGTCTTGCTCCCGTTCGTGTCGCCGCCGTCTCGCCGCGGCTGCCTCTCTCACAGTCGCAATCCCCTCCGCCACCACCTCCCGGAATCTGATGGCGCTCTCCCCGGTCGCCGCCTGCTCGCCGCCGCAGGGCACCAGGGCCCGAAGGCGGCTGGAGCGAGCTGGTCGCACGCGCCGCTCGAGTTTAATCCGCCGGGAGGTTGTGGTTGCTCCCACTCGGCGGCAGCAGTACTCGACTCCATCGATTAAAATCTCACATCGTTCCACCGGGAGCTGGGTGGCTGCAACAAGCAAAGGTTAATGTCTCAGCTTCCTCCTTACTCCTTCTCCCACTGGACCAGCTCCTTTGATTCAGTCCTTCGGATTACAGGCATATACTTTGCTTAAAGCCAGTAAAACAGTGATTCTCTGTTCTATTTGCCGTGTGGTACAGCCAGAAAGTAACAAAACAAGCTTCCTGATAAATGTACAAGTTCTGAAATCATCAAAATGGACATTTGTAACAAACAACTTGCATTCGTTTCTCTACCACTACTTTAATGTCTTCAGTGCTTTTTGCTTCTGCATAGGAGCCCTCGAAGGCAAGAACGTGTTCCTAAGGTTAATTGGTCCTACGGTATTGGCATGTCGAGAATGCATTACTTTGGCATCTGTCCTTTGAGTGTGCTACCAAGATAAGATAGAGGATGTCCTGTCACCCTGCAGCAGAAGATAGGAATGTTTCATATTTAATTTGCAAAGCAAAGTATCTTCTTTTGCTTTCCTTGAGACGCATGAAAGCATCAGCAAGTGTGGTATCTTTCCTATTTCTTCAGTATATTTGCTCAGATCATGAACCTCTCTTCTTTGCACATTGTGTTGCTACCAGTTCAACAACAACAGTGTTTGTGAGAGAAAAAATAGGGTGGTGATGGAAGCAACAGGGCTTACCCTTGGCAAGTCTGTGCTAGATGGAGCTCTTGGCTATGCCAAATCCGCCGTTGCGGAGGAGGTTGCCTTGCAGCTTGGCATCCAGCAAGACCAAGCTTTCGTTAAGGATGAGCTTGAGATGATGATGGCTTTTCTGATGGCAGCACATGAGGAGCAAGATGAGCACAAGGTGATCAAGACCTGGGTGAAACAGGTCCGTGATGTGGCCTATGATGCAGAGGACTCCCTCCAGGATTTTGCTGTTCATCTGGGGAAGCCATCCTGGTGGCGCTTCTGGCGCATCCCTCTCATGCTGCTGGAACGCCACCGTGTGGCCAACAAGATGAAGGAGCTTCGAGCCAAGGTTGAAGATGTCAGCCAGAGGAATGTACGCTACCGCCTCATCAAGGGCCCTAGCTCCAAGGCTATCACCTCCACTGGACAGTCCAACATGGCCAGCGAAACAATGTCTAGCACTGAGGAAGTGAGGAGGCAACACGAAAAAGCAAAGCTCAATCTCATTCAATTGATCAACATGAAGGATGAGAACCTTAGAGTGATCTCTGTATGGGGAACAAGTGGTGTTCTTCAGGAGACATCCATCATAAAGATGGCCTATGATGATCTTGAGAGGAAGAAGAAGTTTGAGTACCATGCATGGATCAGGATCATGCATCCTTTCAATCAAACAGAGTTTGTGCAGAATATTATCGAGCAATTCTATGTTAATATCCTAGATGAAGCAACAAAGACAAATCAGAAGTTAACTCCTGGGGCCCAAGATCTGCAGAGGATATGTGGATGATGAGTGGAGATGATTTGGTTGATGAGTTCAAGAAAGTTTTGAATGAGAAGAGTTACCTGGTTGTGCTTGGTGATCTTTCCTCTATGGAAGAGTGGGATCAGATCAAAACTTGCTTCCCAAATAACAAGAATGGGAGCCGATTGATAGTGTGCACAGAGCAAATTAAAGTGGCAAGCTTATGTGTTGGCACAAAGGTTGCTCTACCAGAGTACAAGCCATTGTCTGTTGACCAGAATCTTTATGCTTTCTATGAGAAGGTAACATTCAAATCCCTGAAATCAGATAGCTTAGTCTACTTACTGTTTTCTAGTTCAGCTTCTCAGCTTAACTAAATTGCAACTGATGTTATGTCAAAACCTGCAATGAAACTCATTATCTACATTATCTATTGGCCTACCTTCTTAGCTATCTCGCCTAACTGTTGTATACCTATCACATGCTCCCTCCATGCAAGTCATATTTTGAATAGTGAAAAACAAATTTTATGAAAAAAATTACAGCAACTAGCCAAATTATGTGAGTGTTTAGTGTATAAAAGTTGCATCAATACATTTCTATTCAAAGCGGCTTTAGGATAATATTATTTTTGTAGCAAGTGACAGTATAATGTAAAACTATTAAGGATCAAGATCTACTCTGTAAGTCTTTTTCCCATATCAAAAGACACCTTAAATTGATGGGACGGAGAGAGTACCGTTGAAGAAGAAAAAAAAATTGTTATCTACGTAAAAAATGTAACCTCTTGAAGCTTCGATACACCATTAAGTATTTCCATGTGAAATGTAGAGCAGCACCTAACCTGGATAGCTTGTGTTTAGGGTTCACAAGGTGGAGCAGATTCGATACAGGAAGCCTCTAGTTCAAGCACTACAGGGACTACTGATAGTAAAACCTTTATAGATGGAAAGAGACTGAATCACATGGAAACAATGCGAGCTGCTTTTCAGGAATCTCAGCTCATCGGGTAGGAAAAGGAAAAGTCAGAAATTGTCCAAAAGATTTTAGATAGACATAGCCAAGAGTTTAAGGTGATATCTATCTGCGGAATGGGTGGTCTTGGAAAAACAACTTTAGTCAAACATGTCTACCAAAGCCAAGAGCTCAATGCAATGTTTGAGAAGCGTGCCTGTGTCACAATCAAAAGCGTCCTTTCAGTCCTAGTGAGCTCCTCAATAGCTTAGCTACACAGATGGGTGGTAAGGAAGGGGGACGGTGACAAGTTGGTTGGTCTTTTAGGTGGAAAGAGCTACTTGATTGTTCTTGATGATATATCATCCACCACAGAATGGGATGCTGTTGTAGAATGTTTCCCTACCATTGTTACAACGAGTAGGATTATTGTAACCACAAGGGAAGAGAATATTGCTAAGCATTGTTCAAAGGAAGACAAAAACATATACAAGCTGAAGCTTTTGGGAGATAAAGATGCATATGACCTCTTCACAGAAAAGGTACGGATACAATCATGGCCACTTTATTTGACAAATTACTTTTGTAGACATACATTTTTTATGAAGAGGGGGTGTGTGTGTGTGTGGGGGGCGGGGTCCCTTAATAAAAATATCAGGTCTTTGATTTTTGGTATGCTATGATCTTATTAAAATTGAAGCATAATAAGAACCAACAGACCTGAATGGACTTGGGCCTTCCTAATTACATGTGTGCCCATATGCCAATATTCAATTTAAAGGCTCAATAGGGTCCACCTACAAGCAATTCGTTAAAGCATAGCCAATAAATATGACTTAGATAGCTAACTAGGACCGATCTACCAACAACCAAGTATAAACATCTAAAAGTCCAATGTATTGATTGATATCAAGGAGCTGGTAGAATAAGACATAAAACTGTAAACATTAAGCAATCAATCAAGAATATATCATAACAACAAATTGAGCCAGGTTGCTTACGGTGTAACCTGTCTACCTAGATTTGAGTGATTGACTCAACATGGATTCTCTCATTTCTGGATAATTATTCTTTTTTGTGCTAGGCGACGCGCTCTTCACCTGTTTTAAAAAACGTTTTAAAACCTCGTTTAATCTTGATTAAACGCTAAACTATGGCCTAGCGTTGCGTTTAATCACAACACACATTTAATCATGTTTAATCTACGTTTAATCACAAAAAACTCTAAACCATAGGCAAGCGTTCACCTAGCGTCTAGCGTTTTTTTAAAACATGGGCTCTTCTACAACAATGTGTCTATGGTGTCATTATCAATCTTAAGATCTATCTGCCAATTCCCTCCATAGGTTTAGCGTGTGCATCGGTGTGTGACTCTTAAAGGAGGACAAAATTAAATTTTGCCATTCACAAAGATTGCAATACCCTTGATTGCATTGGTCACTGAACAACACTAAATCCACCCTCAAATAGAGAATATAAGTATTAAAACGACAATAGATAAGCATATTTTGAGGAGTTTAGAAGAGCTACAAAACCATCAGTATTTTAAGGACCTTCCAAAAATAGTATTAACAATAACAACAATAGATAATCGAATTCTGGGACCCAAAGATTATCTATTGCTTCAAAGATTAATTAAAAATATGGGATTTGAGGAGCCTAGAAAAGATATGAATTGGGCCTCCCTTCGGTCAAGTGCGTTGTCAAGGGCCTCAAGCCCTCGGGTAACTGGATCGCGGCTACGAAGCTCGTAGCCTTGATACGTGGCGTAGGGCGAGGTTTTACCCCTCTGCTCCTAGCTTCGGTTGTAGATGAGAGAGAGAGATTAGATGGCAAATATCTTCCTTGATTCTCTCATTGTCTGGTTACAATTATATATGGCCTAAGGCCCAAACCGACTAGAACACAAACTCCTAAGACTCCTCCTCTTGTCAAAAAAAAAAAAAAAAAAAAACTCCTAAGACTCCTAAGATTATGGAATAGAAATAGATTAATCCTATCTTTCCTCCTAACTGATGGTAGCTGGCTCGACCTGGCCCGTCCCGGCGCGCTCAGCCACACTCCGTACGTCTAGGGCTTGCGTCGGGTGTAGGACCGACCCCGTATGACATGTGTTGCAATCTTATATAGGCTGTTCTTCACTTCTCTATATAGTAGAGTGGCTAGATAATATTGTTTAGGCTTTTCTTTCCCTTCTTTTTCGCGTAAACTCCTCTTTTATTTTAGTGAACCATACATTTTTCAGCATTGAACCCAATCAAAGTGGTTTTGTAGCATTGGCGCCTGCATGGAGTAGAATCACCCGCTACCAAATAGTTCCCTCACTTCTAACAAGGCCCCACCATCCCATTCTCTCGCATCTTCTCTTCTTCAGTCCTTTGGGGCACAGTGCTGCCTGGTCTCCGAAATCATCCTATTGTCCCACACAGGCCTGCTTGATAGAGAAGGTCAAGGCTTGAAGCCATCGGCTCAGTTTCGTGGCATCACATCAATCTTGGGCCATGTCTTCCTAGCTAGCTGATTATTAGGAGTGTAGCAAAGTCACCTTGCTCACGTGATGACTTATGGTATAGTGTTTTCCTGTGTTCACCCCTTCCTTTGAATTAGTCTAATATCACCTTGGTGCAGTAAAACAATATGGCTAGTGTCCTTAGTCCAGCTAAACAATTAGCAAAATACTTTCCTGATTACTTACAGTTTGAGATCCCAAAGAACGGTCACATCCCAAGCATCTTGCACATCATGTCCACTACACCTGCTATTCCTTAACAACCATCATGTTCTTTCCTACGGTTTCCATGATGCTTGCATTGATTAGCTACTAGATCAATAAAAAAAATACTTTAGCAGCCGAATTAGTTTGTTCACAAATTAAATCTGACCAATGCAAATATTCCATGCTTTCAGCTAATAAATAAATAATCTATTGCTAAAGCCAAATTTACCAACAAACTGGGCCAGCCAAATCACTATCAACGTAGCCCTCAGGCTTGCATACCCTGGACTATCACCGGAGGCTATTAGCACTTGACCGTGGACAAAGGAAAAGGCCCCAGTGTTCCCCTGTTTTGGCATCTTTGAGCCGAGCTGCAGCATCAAGGAGGACAACCATTTTGGCTGGGTGTGACAAGATATGTATCATTGTAGGAGTAGGAGTAGGACCATGGCTATGCTTTTCCAAAATGTAGTGGTTATTAACTTCAAGGGGGAGGAAACCTATATTCCATCATAACAAGTTAAGGAATAAATTGGAAAGAGTAATTTCTTGATTTTTTTTTAGTGCTAAAATCTTAAATTTAAACAATTTTAGGTGTTTGGGATGGTTACATATTTGGATGAGCAATACCATGAGTTGGCTGATGAAGCAAAAGTGATTCTGAAGAAGTGCAATGGACTTCCTCTTGCAATAGTGACTCTGGGTGGTTTCTTGGCAAAGCAACGTAAAACTCTCATGGAGTGGAGAAAGTTGAATGAGCATATTAGTGCTGAGTTGGAGATGAATCTAGAACTTCAGAAGATACCAAATGTCCTCGTTAAAAGCTATGATGGCTTATCCTATCATCTCAAGTCTTGTTTCTTGTATTTGTCCATCTTTCCTGAAGACTACAATATTAGTCGGAGACGCTTGGTGAAAAGGTGGACTGCAGAGGGTTACGCAAGAGATGTGCGTGGCAACTCTCTAGAAGAAATGGCGGACAACCACTTCATGGAACTCATTGATAGGAGCATGATCCTGCCGTCTACCAAACAATTTGGAAGTAGGAAAGGAATTGACTCTTGCCATCTCCACGATCTCATGCGTGAAATAAGCATCTCAAAGTCAACAGATGAAAATCTTATTTTTAGACTAGAGGAAGGTAGCAACAGCTCAAATGCACATGCCAACAAGATTCGTCATGTTGCCATAGGTAGCAATTGGGAAGGTGATAAGAGTGAGTTTGAGAGTGCAGTAGACTGGACTCACATGCGGTCGTTAACAGTATTTGGAAATTGGAGGCCATTTTTCATTTCTGACAAGATGAGATTGCTACGTGTGCTGGACTTGGAAGGTACGCAAGGTTTAGTTGACCATCATCTTGAGCCCATTGGGAGGCTTCTTCACCTGAAATATATTTCTCCGAAGGGATGTCATGAAATCTATCACCTGCCAAATTCATGGGGTAACCTTAGGCAACTGCAGACACTAGAAATGAAAGGCACACGCATATGCAAGCTGCCAAAATTCTTTATCAAGCTTACGAAGCTGCAATATCTTTTTGCCGGGGATTGGAATCCAACTTGTGTTAACCTGGATGAAAGACTACCAGATGATCTGGCAAAGCTTTGTGGGGCATGTTGTGCACCTAAGCTTCTGAAGGAAGTGGAGTGGATGCATGGTGATCCAAACTGGCATGACGTGTGCAGTTTCTGGTGCCATGTTGTATTTCCTACTTTAGCATCAAGAAGACCAAATCCATATGGTGTTTTAGTGCCAAGAGGTGTTGGGAAGATGAAAGCCCTACGCACACTGGGTTTAGTGAACATCACAGGCAGTGGCAAATCTATGTTACGGGACATAAGAAAGCTCACCCAATTGCGCAGGTTAGCTGTGACAGGCACTAATCAGAAGAACTATGAAGAGCTCTGTTTCACTCTTGCAGAGCTTAGGCATCTTGAATCGTTGTCAGTGGAATCGCCTGATTTGTCGGATTTACATGGTTGCTTGATGGTGTGTCCTCGCCTCCAAAAAAAACTTGCAGAGCCTCAAGCTGAATGTTAGCCTGGTCAAATTGCCAAAATGGATCGGGGGCCTCCAGAGCCTTGTGAAGTTGGTGCTACAGTGGACCATGCTAACCGAGGTTGATGCCACTATGCAAATCCTTGGAAAGCTACCTAACTTGGCCATCCTGCGCCTGATCGTGACTTCGTTCAATGTAGAAGAGCTCTGTTTGACTTTCCATCGGGAGGAGTTCCCGAGCCTGATGGTGCTGCACTTGGGTAGCACATACCTTGGATCGATGGAATTTGGAGAAGCAGGGGCAGCGCCTCAGCTTGAGCTGCTGGTGCTTGAATATGCAGTAAAGCACACAAGGTCCATCTCAGGGCTGTCATCTCTCCCGAGCCTCAAGGAAGTTGTGATCAAGGGTCCTTGCCCTAAGGAACTGATGGGAAGTGTGCGGGATCAGATCTCCAAGAATCCAAATAATCCCGTTTTGAAGTGGGAGTGAGCGGCGTGCATCGGGTGTACGCAGTCAACGATTGAAGCCAGGTAAGGTGCTCTTTTAGCTTCACTGCTCCCCTCCCTGTTTTGTTGATGGAGTACAGACCTCTGTTGAGTTTTTTTTTTTTTTTTTTTTTTTTTCATTTGAATCCGTGTATGCCTGTCTGCAGGAGTATCATGGACTGGTCGGTTCACGACGCGCGTTGGCTGCGGTCAAACTGCCCTGCGTATGTACATATGTACCTTGTGTGTGAATTGTGAAATGCACCTGGCCTGTCAGGGCTACTGGTACGTTTGTATGTACAGCTAGCTGTAGTGTTTGGTTTCTAAAAACGGCAACGTATTATAATGCTCGTCGTTGCTTGCTTGAGTTGGTTCGATCTCAAGCAGGTGCAAGTAATGTTGTTGTATGCTGCCCCGTACATGTATGTACTATACATCATCACAAGTCACGAATTGAGCAAGTGCACGTTGCAGGTCACTACACTACTGGCACTATCTTTCCAGTTCTTACCAATGCAATGCAATGCAATCTCAGTGGATCGAGTGGCTGACACTGATATATCGATCCATGCGCTCTGACGGAAAGTTTGTACTGCTACAAACTACAACCGTGGCCGGTCATTGTTCACTGATGATGGTCTTGCGTTTTAATTTGGCATGCTCTGGCTCTGTTCCTCGCCATGGCGACATAACCGAGCAAACAGAGCACAAGAGCCTGACAGCGCCTCGACCTGCAGTGTCCATGCTAACTCAGGCCAGGACTCAGCTTGTTGTTGTTGTTGGTCAGTGTCAGTGTGGGTGGTACCTTAACGGACGGACGGGCACGGTAGGGGCTCAAGCTGCGTGCACCTGTTGCAGGGGCTCAGACTCAGAGCCAGCAGCTGAAGCATCGTCGGGGCAGATAGAGAAGACGAGGGAGACGCGGCGACAGATATTCGGGCCGAGTCCACAGCCAGTGCTCCACGAGACCCACAAGTCCAACTGCAAGTATATTGGTATACTGAATCATGTGGTCTGAACTCGTGATGGGCATTTTCTCTTTACATTAGTGCACGCTGCATTGCATTGGCGTGCCAAGCTAGCCGCGCTCTGCTCCATGTACTATTTTCTCTTTCTGTCGTGAACTCGTGACGGGCTGATTTTGTGTAATGGAATAATACAGAAAAGGCGAGTTTGGAGCTGAGATGTATTGTTTGAGTACGTGCTGCTAAGATTACTCTAGATATTATTCAGAAGACCCGGGGGTCGGAATTCCCCAACCACAAGGATGATCGCAGCCCCGTCTGGAGCGGAGGGGAGATATCAGATAAGGTGTTGAGCAAACAGAGCACGACCTCAAGTAGTGAGCGCTTGCTCAGGGCAGGATTCAGGACCGCTACCTGTTCCTGTTTCCGATGTGCCTTCCCGGTCCGACAGGAGAGGGAGGGACTTGCGTTGCGGGGCGCGCGTTGGTGAGCCCCGACGCCAGCCACCAGGGGCCTCGAGCCGGTGACTAGAACACGACGAGGTCATTCACAATCGCACGCTTCGCTCTGCCATCCAGGAATGGCTCCAGCAGCAGAATCCTTGTAGTATGTTCCCCTGTTGGATGTCTACGTGCTTCTCCACCCGTTCGCTTTGACATCAACATCCACATGCGTTGGATCGACGACCGGTTAATCGGATCAAAGTCTTCTTCTAGACACGTGTTTTTTTATGTTGAGTTCATCATCTGCTAACGCCACGTCTCTAGTGGCTTAATTTCAGTCCTGGCACGACGAGGTTGAGGTCCCTACAACGTGAAGCAATTGACCAAGCTCACCACCTCTTCCCCTGCATCACGCCGCCGGTGCATTGGCGTCCTGGAGGCGTGATTATGTATGCTTTCCCCTTTCCATTTATTTTTTTTCCTTTTTTTCTCAGCTGGCTACCGGACCAGGACGAAGGGTCACTTGTTGGTTCCCGGCGCCGGGCGTCGAGTTCGACCAGAAGAAGAACGTCGTCGCGGTGGCCGTGGCAACCGCTGCAGTAGCCGATGGCGCGGTAGCCACCGCGCACGCCGCCACCACCGTGGCGCACCTATCGTCCCGTGGGGCGCTACACATGGCGCTGTCGCCAAGCATCGTCGAGGCCGCCGCCGCCATGAAGATCCAGGCCACCTTCGGAGGCTATCTGGTACTCCTACCATGCATGCAATTCTTGCTTGTTTCAGATAAACAAAAAAAGATTGCATATTTTTTTGATAATGTGAGTATGCAACACGACCGACTGGTCTGGCGTGGCATCGTGAAGCTGCAAGGTCTTGTGTGGGGGCAGCTGATGAGGAAGCAGGCCAACGCCAAGCTCCGATGCATGCAGGCGCTCCTCGCCGCGCAGTCCCACCTGCGGGCACAGCGCATGCTCGCCCTCCAGCACCATGACAACCACCACCACCCGACGCCACCCAAGCCACGACAATCGCCGCAGCACCCGAGGCACTGCCGCTCCTACGTAAGCGACGACCATGCAACTGCATTGATCGATTGATTAATCTCGTCTGTGTGATCCGCTCCCGTATGTGTCCCGATGTCAACCATGAACGGAGCAGGAGATGGACAGGTCGTGCGAGGAGAACGCCAAGATCGTGGAGGTGGACGTCGGCGAGCCCGTGTGGCGAAGCGCGAGAAAGGAAAAGGGCAGGCACACTTCACGAACCACCACCATGCCGGCGGCCCGGTCCTCTCCCCGGCGTGGTCAGCGGCAACGGCCACTTCGACGACTTCTTTGTGGCCAACACGGGCCACGGCGCAGAGCAGCCCGCGGCATCACGCGTCGGGTATTATAAATATAATACTAACGCTGGCTTTGGATTGGACCATGTGTAAACTATTTGAACACGACATGTATTTTCCTTTTCTCTTTGGATTGGATTCCACGGCAGGGAGTAAGGCCATACGGACGACGGCAAAACAAAAGAATGTATGGAAGGAAGAGGCGGATGGAATAAAAAGAGTTGGAAGGAAAAAGAGTCTCATACAGATATAAAGAAGGGAGGGAAACGTTCACTTAATAGAAAAAAAAAAAAAAAAGGTAGGGCATGACTTTCCCCTGCCAACGACCCGCTCAAAAACTAATAGTTGTCCTAAAAAAATGTTATCATCTCACTCGGAGAGCTGACCTCCAGTTTTTAACACAGTATCTGAGTATCTAGCTTAGTAGATTATTAGCACGCAGTACGTGCTGGCTAGTGCCAATAATGTCATCAGCTCCATCGAGTTGAATACTACCAGCAGTATCTGATCTGATCTGGTTATGGATCAAGACCCAGCGTCCCTGCCCAGCCTCGCAAGCTTCACGCTAGCTAGCTGTTGACAGGTCACCGCCACCGTATGTATAGTGTATTACAACTGTCTACCAATAAGTCTTTTTGCACAAGTGGCGAATTAACCTTTTTATTATATTATATTTGAAAAATAATCTACCTTGAAAGTATTTTCGTTGTTTGCTTGATTACACCGATGAATGTGAAAGCGACTAAACATAATTGTCGTGCCACATATATTGGTATGTCAATTTGCTATGCTGGCGAGGGAGGCCGATGACGCGGCCTCCTGCTCTCTATTTTGCTCACTACTATCTCACAGCAATCAGACAGCTATTTTATGATCATATATATCCTAATGCATTCTCACAAAATTTGAGCTGTGAGTAGCCTATCGATCCATGAAGCTGTCACATGATTGGACGACCAACAGCCTCCATGTGAACACGTGGAGCCAACAGTTCCCATGTGAACATGTGTAGCACAGCACTGACATTCAAGAAAAACTTCAGGACTCTGTAGTCCACCAACTAGTAGTGATAGATTAATCTGTTACGGCTTGACTGCTCAATTTATAAACTCGCCGGGTTTCTGGATCAGCGCTCACACAAAGCATTTGAGCATTAGCATCCACAGCTCCATCCACATAGCAGACTCAAAGGGAGGAGAGCCATGAAGGCAACAGCGCTGAGCGTGGGCAAGTCCGTGCTGAGCGGATCGCTTGGCTATGCCAAATCCGCCCTCGCGGAGGAGGTAGCCCTGCAGCTCGGCATCCAGCGCGACCATGCATTCGTTAGGGATGAGCTTGAGATGATGCTTGCTTTCCTGATGGCCGCGCATGATGAGCGCGATCAGCACAAGGTCGTCAAGACTTGGGTGAAGCAGGTCCGAGATGTCGCCTATGATGCCGAGGACTCCCTGGAGGACTTCGCCGTTCGCTTGGGAAAGCCATCTTGGTGGCGCGTCTTCCGCACGCTGCTCGACCGGCATTGTGTGGCCAAGAAGATGAAGGAGCTTCGAGCCAAGGTTGAGGATGTCCGCCAGAGGAACGTGCGCTACAGCCTCATCAAGGGATCTGACACCAAACCTGCTATTGTCAATGGTCAGTCCAGCATGATGACCGGTGAAACAATGTCAGGCATAGAGGAAGTAAGGAAGCAGATGGACAAAGCAAAAGTGGATCTCATTAGGCTCATCAACAGGATGGATGAAAATCTTCAAGTGATTGCAATATCGGGACCAAGCAATGTTCTGCATGAGGCTTCCATCATCAAACTAGCCTACGACAACCTGAAAAGAAGGAAGAAGTTTGATTGCCATGCCTGGATTCAAATCATGCAACCCTTCAATCCAACCGAGTTTTTTGAAAAAAACCTCATCAGGCAATTCTATGTTGATTGCCTTGAAGAAACAACGATGACAACACAACAAGATTCTATTTCTGGGGCACAAGATTTGCGGAGGATGGGGACGATGATAGAAGGTGACTTGGTTGATGCGTTCAAGAAATATTTGGACCAGAAGAGGTATCTCATAGTGCTTATGGACCTATCCAATGTTGAGTAGTGGGACCAGATTAAGGCTTTCTTCCCCAGCAACAATAAAGGAAGTCGACTCATAGTGTATGCACTGCAAGTTGAAGTTGCGAGTTTATGTGTTGGGCCAGAGACTGCACTACCAGAGCACAAACAAATATCTTCTAACCAAGTGCTTTATGCTTTCTACGAGAAGGTAATATCCAATCATCTAACTTAAACTACTAGAAGTTTTTCTAGTTTTACTTCTCATATTTTCAATAATTGCACCAAAACCCTACAATAGAAAGAATTCATATTTCCTGTCTTATGCCTACCTTTTTTTGGTTTGTTATCATCTGGCATAAATAAATATCTTAGATGTGTCACATATCATTGAAGAATGAAACTTGATTTAATTTTTCATGGAAATTTATGAAAATATTCTAAAGATTCAAAACATGATTAAGTGTCATATGAATGCAAAGCAACACCTAACCTGGGTAACTTGTGTATGGGGTTCACAGGGTGGAAACTACTATAGATACTGTTAATAGTAAAAGCTCTATAGAGGGAAAGGAACTAACTCGTATGGAGACAACACTAGCTGCTTTTAAAGAATCTCAAGTCATGGGCCGAGAGAAGGACAAATCAGAAATTATCAAAAAGATTTTAGATGGACATACTCAAGAATTTGAGGTCATCTCTGTCTGTGGAATGGGTGGTCTTGGGAAAACAACTTTTAGTCAAACATGTCTACCAAAGCCAAGAGCTCAGTGCAATGTTTGAGAAACGTGCCTGTGTCACAATCAAGCGTCCTTTTAATCCTAGTGAACTCCTCAATAGCTTAGCTGCACAACTGGGTGGTAAGGAAGGGGATGGTGAGAGATTGGTTGATCTTTTAGATGGAAAGAGCTATTTGATCATTCTTGATGATATGTCATCCACCACAGAGTGGGATGCTATAGTAAACTATTTCCCGACTACTGTTACAAAGAGCAAGATTATAGTAACCACGAGGGAAGAGAACATTTGCAAGCATTCAAAGAAAGAGAACATATACAAGCTCGAGCTTTTGCGAGAGGAAGATGCACAAAAAAACTCTTCACAGAAAAGGTATGACATATATATTATACAAGGATGCTCACTTTATTTGACATATAGTTACATTGTAGGCATACAAAATGATTTCATTATGGAAGATTTCCTATTTGTGCATTCTCTAGCGTGTGCAGGCACATAGAAACTTGCCAACAAGAGAAATATAGTTTGCGATGACACACTACTTGTACTAAAGAATGAAAGAATGCAAAGTAAACCCAAAATTTGCTTTTAAATTTCCCAATTTGTCATCTTGAAATTAAAGATATGCGAACTAACCCCTTTAATTTGCATTTTAATTACTCAAGTATATTTCCACAAAAATAAAATAAATATCTCTCGAATCTACATAAAATATCAACATAAGCTATTACCATAACCAAATTAATTCATTAATGATAAATCGTGATATATGTGTTTCTCTAAACTAAATTCTTCCACCACTGTTAAAATTAAACTAAGTACAATTGTTATGTAGCCAACACAATCATACATTAATATAAATATTTATTTTTGTTAGATTATTTATAATCTATTACAATAAATTCTATAAATTGTTATAATTTACATAAGTTTATACTTCATTGCTTGATGATGCACATGTGCCTTTGTCTACTTTTATGTTCGATCGAAGTATTGATCATGTGACTTCTTTATCTAAGCCTTCCTATGGTGGTACTTCTTGACTATTTTTTTTTCAAATTAGAATAGAGAACATTGTTCGAATTATTAGATGATACAATACAAAAATGACGGTGCGACATTTCCTTTATTGTGATGACATCTTTTGTTTATCACACCGCCCCGGTGGTAGATTTGCAAGACAATAATGCAGATGCTTGTGGCGCGTAGTATTAGGGTCACCAGAAGTTAATTCGCCTAGAAAGAATATGATTGATTCCATACCTTACATGTTTCGAAATCAGAAGGAATGTAGTATAGTAGTATCTAGAAGAACAGGCCTTGTCTATATTTTGACAAGATGGAAATGCTTGGTTTACTTTTTTCAGAATACCATAGCTATCTTTCATCGGAGAAAATTGATATTCCATCATAGCCAATTATAAAAGTATAAATTAGAAAGACCATTTTTTTCAATTATTGTATCTAAACGAAATCTTAAATTTGAACAAATTGTGTGTTTGGGACCATTACACAATTGGATGAGGAGTACCCCGAGTTAGTTGATGAAACAAATCAGATTTTAAGGAAGTGCAATGGACTTCCTCTAGCAATAGTCACAATGGGTGGTTTCTTAGTGAAGCAACCAAAAAACTCTGGCCACGGTGGAGAAAATTTAATGAGCAGATTAATGCTGAGTGATGATGAATATGGAGCTATAGAGCATACCAAATGCCCTCATTAAAAGCTATGACGGCTTACCTTATCACCTCAAGTCTTGTTTCTTATATATGTCCATCTTTCCCGAAGACTACAATATCGGTCGGAGGCTTTTGGTGCGACGATGGATTGCAGAGGGCTATTCAAATGAGGTAACGTGGCAAGCCTTTGGAAGAAATAGTCGACAACTACTTTATGGAACTCATTGATAGAAGCCCCGATCCTACCGGTTCGGAAACAATTTCGTAGTAGGAAAGGAATTGATTCTTGTCAACTCCACGATCTCATGCGTGAAATAAGCATCTCAAGGTCAATTGATGAAAATATTCTTTTTTAGACTAGACGGAGGTGGCAGCTCAAATAATACACATGCCAAGATTCGTCATGTTGCAATAAGTAGCAATTGGGAAGGTGAAAAGAGTGACTTTGACAAAGTGCATTAGATTTGGACTCACACGCGGGTCGTTAACGGTATTTGGCAAATGGAGGCAATTTTTCATTTGTGAGAAGATGAGGTTGCTACGTGTGTTAGACTTGGAAGGCACGAGGGGTCTACTTGACCATCACCTTGAGCACATTGGGAGGCTCGTTCACCGAAAATATATTTCTAAGGGGATGTGATGAAATCTATCACCGCCAAATTCATGGGGTAACCTTAGGCAACCGCAAACATTAGACATGAAAGGCACACGCATATGCAAGCCGCCAAAATTTTTATCAAGCTTTTACGGCTACAATATCTTTTCGCAGGGGATTTGAAACCTAGGTGTGTGAAGTCGGGTCAAAGATTACCAGAGGGTGTCAGAACGCTTTGTGGGGCATATTGTGCGCCTAAGCTTCTGAAGGGTGTAGAGAGTATGAATGGTGATCCAAATTGGCATGATGTGTGCGTTTTCGGTGCCACGTTGTGTTTCCTACTTTAGCATCAAGGAGACTAAATCCATATGGTGTTGTAGTGCCAAGAGGTATTAGAAAGCTGAAAGAACTACGCACACCGGGTGCCGTAAACATCGAGGCGGTGGAAAAGCTGTCCTACCGGACATAAGAAAGCTCACCCAATTGCGCAAGTTAGTCGTGAGAGGCATTAATCGAGAAGAACTATGAAGAGCTCGTTCCACAATTGCGAGCTTAGGCATCCGAATCATTGTCGGTGAGATCGGCTCATGCATCGGATTTACATGACTGCTTGGATGGTGTATCCTCGCCTCCAAAAACCTACTGAGCCTCAAGTCGACCGCTACCCTGGTCAAATTGCCAGAATGGATCGAGGGCCTCCAGAGCCTTGTGAAGTTGGTGCTACGGTGGACCAAGCTAACGGAGGTTGATGCCACCATGCAAGTCCTTGGAAAGCTACCAAACTTGGCCATCCCGAGCACATGGGGGGCGTTCGTTCAATGTAGAAGAGCTCTGTTTGACTTTCCATCGGGGGCGTTCGAGCCCGATGGTGCTGCACCGGGTGGCACAAGGAAGCTTGGATCGATGGAATTTGGAGAAGCAGGGGGCAGTGCCTATGCTTGAGCCGCTTGTGCTTGAATATGTATACAGAGCAAGGTCCATCTCAGGGCTGTCATCTCTCCCGAGCCTCAAGGAAGTTGTGATCAAGCGAAGTTTCATTAGTGATGATGCACATGTGCCTTTGTCTACTTTTATGTTCTGATCGAAGTATTGATCATGTGACTTCTTTATATAAGCCTTCCTGTGGTGGTATTTCTTGACTATTTTTTTTTTCAAATAGAATAGAGAGCATTGTTTGAATTATCGATGATACAATAAAGAAAATTACGTGTGCGACATTTCCTTTACTATGATGACATCTTTTGTTTATCACACCACCGGTGGTAGATTGGCAAGACAATAATGGAGATGCTTGTGCGCATAGGATTAGGGTCACCGGAAGTTAATTCGCCTAGAAAAGATATGATTGCTTCCATACCTTACATGTTTTCGAAATCAAAAGGAATGTAGTATAGTATAGTATCTAAAAGAATAGGCCTTGTCTATATTTTGACAAGATGGAAAAGCTTGATTTCCTTTTTAGAATACCAATAGCTATCTTTCATGGGGAGAAAATTGATTTTCCATCATAGCCAATTATAAAAGTATAAATTAGAAAGACCAATTTTCCAATTATTGTTTCGAACTGAAATCTTAAATTTGAACAAATTCAGGTGTTTGGGACTGTTGCACAATTGGATGAGGAGTACCCCTGAGTTAGTTGATGAAACAAATCAGATTTTGAGGAAGTGCAATGGACTTCCTCTAGCAATAGTCACAGTGGGTGGTTTCTTAGCGAAGCAACCAAAAACTCTAACACAATGGAGAAAATTTAATGAGCAGATTAATGCAGAGCTGATGATGAATACGGAGCTGCAGAGCATACCAAATGCCCTCATTAAAAGCTATGAAGGCTTACCTTATCACCTCAAGTCTTGTTTCTTATATATGTCCATCTTTCCTGAAGACTACAATATCAGTCGGAGTCGCTTGGTGCGACGATGGATTGCAGAAGGCTATTCAAATGAGGTACGTGGCAAGCCTTTGGAAGAAATAGCTGACAGCTACTTCATGGAACTCATTGACAGAAGTGTGATCCTTCCAGTTCAGAAGCAAATTCGTAGTAGGAAAGGAATCAATTCTTGTCAACTCCACGATCTCATGCGTGAAATAAGCATCTCAAGGTCAATGGATGAAAATCTTGCTTTTAGACTAGAGGAAGGTGGCAGCTCAAATAATACACATGCCAAGATTTGTCATGTTGCCATAAGTAGCAACTGGGAAGGTGACAAGAGTGAGTTAGAAAGTGCAGTGGACTGGACTCACATGCGGTCGTTAACGGTATTTGGCAATTGGAGGCCATTTTTCATTTGTGACAAGATGAGGTTGCTACGTGTGCTAGACTTGGAAGGCACGAAGGGTCTACTTGACCATCACCTTGAGCACATTGGGAGGCTCGCTCACCTGAAATATATTTCTCTAAGGGGATGTAATGACATCTATCACTTGCCGATTCATGGGGTAAGCTTCGGCAATTGCAAACACTAGATGTGAAAGACACATGCATATGCAAGCTGCCAAAAGCAATCATCGAGCTAACGAAACTGCAATATCTTTTTGCCGGGGATTTAGATCCATTTTGTGTTTACTTGGATAAAAGATTACCAGATGATCCGGCACAACTTTGTGGGGCATGTTGTGCGCCTAGGCTTCGAAGGGTGTTGAGAGAATGAATGGTGATCCAGATTGCCATGACGTGTGTAGTTTTTGGTGCCACGTTGTGGTTCCTACTTTAGCATCAAGGAGACTAAATCCATATGGTGTTTTGGTACCAAGAGGTGTTAGGAAGTTGAAAGAACTACGCACACTGGGTGACGTAAACATCAGGAGGCGGGGGAAAGCTATCCTACAGGACATAAGAAAGCTCACCCAATTGCGCTAAGTTAGGCATGTGTGAGGCATTAATCGGAAAAGAACTATAAAGAGCTGTGTTCCACTCTTGCAGAGATTAGGCATCTGGAATCATTGTCAGTGAGATCGCCTGATGAGTTAGATTTACAAGGTTGCTTGGATGGTGTGTCCTCGCCTCCAAAAAACCTACAGAGCATCAAGCTGGATGTTATCCTGGTCAAATTGCCGAGAATGGATCGGGGGCCTCCAGAGCCTTGTGAAGTTGGTGCTACGGTGGACCAAGCTAACGGAGGTTGATGCCACCATGCAAGTCCTTGGAAAGCTACCAAACTTGGCCATCCTGCGCCTGTGGGTGCGTGCGTTCAATGTAGAAGAGCTCTGTTTGACTTTCTATCGGGAGGCATCCCGAGCCTAACGGTGCTGCACCTGTATTGCACAGAGAACCTTGGATCGATGGAATTTGCAGAAGCAGGGGCAGCACCTAAGCTTGAGCTGCTGGTGCTTGAATATGTATACATAGCAAGGTCCATCTCAGGGCTGTCATCTCTCCCGAGCCTCAAGGAAGTTGTGATCAAGCAAAGTTTGATTAGTGAGGAATTGATGGGAAGCCTGCGGGATCAGGTCTCCGGGAATCCAAATAATCCCGTTTTGAAGAGGGAGTGAGCTGCGTGCGTAGGGTGTACGCATGTACTCAATCAATGAATCAACCGATTGAAGCCAGGTGCGGTACGGTACTCCTTTAGCTTCGCTGGTCCCCTCGCTGCCTGTTTTCTTGATGGAGTACAAACCTTTGCGTTGCGTGCAGGAGTATCATGTACTGGTCGGTTGGCTGGGAGCGTGGGAGCTGGATGAAGGAGTGAGCGAGGCACGTTGGCTGCGCTGCTGCACCTGCACGACGTCGAAAATGCGTCTCCACCCCAAACGATCAAACTGCCATGCATATGTATTATGTATGTATATATATATGTGCCGCTATTACGTATACGTATGTCTGTACAGCTAGCTGTAGTGTTTCGTGTTTTTCTGAAAACGCCAACCTAGTAGAATGCTCGTCGTTGCTTCCTCCTGTGCAAGTAATCAACCAGTTATGTACCTAACATTGCAGTACTATAATTTGAGTATTTGTACACGCTGCATCAGCATTGTTGTGCCAAGCCAACCGCGCGCTGCACCATATGCATGCATTTTTCTTTTTCTCCTGTGATGACAATGACATGACGTTGGCTGCTTTTGCGGAATGGAATAGACACAAGGCGAGTTTGATTTGGAGCTCAGAATCTTGTCCTGGGATTAATTATTGTTGAGTACGTCCCGTCCCAAACCATAATGATGGTCGAAGCAGTGACTAGCTAGCGGAGGGAGATGATAAGCTGTTGAGCAAACAGAGCACAGTGCCTCGGCCTGTTCTGCTTGTTGGTCATTATTGTCGGTGACGTGCTACGCTGCTAGATGTTCCCATTCCCGTTATGCCAGCCCAGCAGGCACCTTGACGGACGGACGGACTCAACATCTGATTGTCGGTCAGATTCAGGGCCAGCCCCTGAAGCATGGTCGAGGTTGAGGCAGAAGAGAACATGAGGGAAAACGCTGCAACAAATGTTCGGCTGAGGCTACAGCTAGTGGTACACGAAGAATAAGGAGCCCCATGTCAGGGACTGGGCCGATAGACGGACTTCGAAGCTGGGCCGTCGATTGGGCCTCCAAGATACACTTGTCGAGACAGGAGTAATAAGTGGATAAAAGAACAGAGCTCTAGTCCGGGAGAGAGATAGAAAAACATGTACTGCAACGTTGAAAAATATGCGGTGCAACATTGAAAAAACATGTACTGCAACATTGAAAATTGTACTGAAACATAAAAAATTATGTGCCGCAACATCTCAAATTATAGTACTGCAATGTTAGAAAAAAAACATGAAACATGGATATGGAAAATATTCAAAAAATTCTATTGCAATAACCCAAAAAATTTCATTGCAACATTCAAAAAATGAGCAAAATGCACCCCAAGCCATTACCTTTTTGCTCTATGTTATCTAGGTCCATCACCTTTAAAGTGCAGTTTTAGGTTCATTACCTTTGTTTGGAGTTCACCGGAGGTCTAAATCTAGCTAGAAGCAAGTTGACAACCTGCCAAACGCTTTGGACCTTTTTTTTCTGTTTTTCTTTTTAAAAATTACTCACAATTTCATATGGAAAATTCAAAAACTTGCAACATGAAAGTTGCTCCAAATTAAAAGCTCTACAAATTTCATTTTTAGACTAAAATCAAATTCTAAATATTTTATAAAGTTAGTTTTTTTCCAATTTTTTTTTATTTTTAATTCCCAAATTAAGGTTTCAAAATAATTGTTTTAAAACTTTGGTATTTAATTGGAAACAAATCATTACTCAAATGGCCGTTGGTATTTTAGAAATTTAGGTGTTGCCGGCCGGTTGTTAATCACTTGGTGGCTTGTTCTTGGTTGAGGATGTCACACATGCTTTAAAAGACTCAATTATCCGCCATATGTTGATCTGCAAATATAAAATGTCTGTGCAGCTAAATGATATTATTATTATTATTATTATTATTATTATTATTATTATTATTATTATTATTATTATTATTATTATTTATCACACCGCGTCAGCTAAGTATACTTGTTTATTGCAATTTGCATGTACTTCTCTAGAGACCGCTGTAGGGGGCTCATACGGTAGGGGCGGTTGCATCACCAACCGCCCCTACTTTTCTTAAAACCGTGCCATTGTAAGGAACGGAAGGTTAGGGGCGGTTTTAAGAATCGCCCCTGAAGCTTATGAGCCGCCCCTATTGTTCCTTTTGTAGTAGATCTTCTCTAATGCGGTTTGCATATGGTCTTCTGTTCAACAACATTATTCTATCTACAAATTGATCGGCAATCCAACTTGCTTGTTGCTTTTGGGATTGGTTCTTGGGCCAAATAATTGACCGGCATGCTTGTGAAGCAGCAGATCGATGATGGAGAGTTGCGCTACGTTTCCTTTGTTTTTAATTTCATTTTTTTTTTTACTGAGAGAACACGCTATGGTTCTTTCTTTTTTATGGATGCATCAATCACACTTCACACGAAATAAGCTCCAAATTGCCAACCGAGGGGAAGCCGAATCTTGCCTCCACCACCTGACACGGCGACCTCGCTGCACGTTGGCGTGCAGGGCCGGAGGTGGCCATGGCGACCGCAGCTGCAGCCCATGACTCCGTCCACGCCGCTGCTACTTAAATTGTTCTCCATCATGGCACCACAGTTGAGTCGCTGAGCCATCGCTGTCCTTGGCTTACGGGCTCAGGAACACACAAATATAATCAGCCAAGTTTTCCTGGCCGCTTGGTCAATCTTTAACACTAGAGCTGATCACATCGTTGCTACGCAAGCAAATCAATCATGTATCATTTGCGCAATTGTTTATAGCAAAAAAAATAGCCGGTGGTTGCAAAGGACTCTACCACGAGGTTCTCGTGGTTGTGGACGTCAAGAGGTAGATCAAAAATAATATTTGGATCGTGATCATCATCATTGGAGTCCGCGAGACAAAAGAGGGTTTTGGATATAGTTAGATTCAAAGCAATCCATATGTGCTGAGATGGACCGGAGTGTAGAACTTAAACGAGACACCGCAACAATTGTGGATTGAGGTGATTCCAACAACATCCAAACATGATCTTAGCTGGTTTTACTATTTGCCACCCAACACGGCTGACCAGCCTCGACGAAACTAGCTAAGGCTTGTTAATTTTTCCGCTATTGCGAGACTGGTTAGAATCAAACTCAATTTTGGCTCGTGTTTTGACGTTGGGAACTTGCAAAACACGTATAAGATATGTTTCTTATAGGAATAAGACTATTTCCTCTATATCTATACCTACTAATAAAGAGAGAAAATTTCCCGTTCACCCTTTTTTATCTTTTGCCCGCCCTCACGCTATATCGTTAAAACTCACGCCATATCGTTAAAACTCCGAGTCTGTTACGACCGTACGAGTGCCTGATAAGCCGGATCATCAAAATACGAGTCTAATACAGAGTCTGATAAGATGAGTACTAGTGCAAGTGCATTTTATCTTGGAATCGGCGGAACTCATGGGTGGCTAAACTTTGTTCGCATGAAAGTCAGGTGATTGCTATTAGCCGTGCGGTATCTGCTTGCTGATAGCTGATTTCTTGTGTGCTGTTTCGTTTTGTGGATGGAGCAAAAACAAATCCCAAGCCACTAGCAGAGGATTAAATTGTCGATCAGGGCGGTTGTTCTACTGATTGTCTGGTTAACTCTTCACTATGCATGATTGTACGGTAAATTTTAATTGGAAAGCTGTCTTATCCGATGTAAAACCAGATCGAGACACCACAGAACAAAATCGAGTCTATTACAGACTAAATTAGGTAATAGAACCAGATTGAGAGACCTACGAACCAAGATTGAGCCGCATACCAAAATTCTTCGGAGCGCCGGCGCCGCAACAACGAGGTGGGAGCTCGGCGTGCTGACAACACAGAGTTTAGGTGCCGGTAGCGGGCCACAGTGCGTTGTTGGGATGGCGACAAAGGCGGAGCTCTCGCCATGAGACCTAGCTAACAGCAGCGGCCACCGAGACGTGAATCTCGGCGAAGAGGAGCGCAGGCGCGCGGCCGCAATGACGACGCGGAGTTCGAACACGATGGAGCTAGATATATACAATTTTTTTGCCCGCAATAACGCGCGACGTGGCACTTTTTGCTAGTATATATCAAAGGCCTGTTGTTGACACAAAAAATGGCTTGGTCTAATACATGGCAAAAATCCAGACTTAGTCATATTTTGGAGGTTTGACCTGACGCTGGAGCGTCCGGTCATACCTCCCGTGCGTCCGGTCAAAAACGGCACGCGTTTCGGGACTTTTCGGAAATGACCGACGCCGACGCACCGGACCGCCCCGGTCATTCTTCGCGGCCCCCGTCGAGAGCGCCCGTCGTTAGGGCGCGCGGCGACTCGATTCGGAGCTCTTCGAATCGACCGACGCCTGGTGACGGTGCGCCCGGGTCGGCCCGATTCTAGCGTCCGGTCACCCACGACGGACCGTGTCCGTACGATCCCGAACCGATCTCTTTCCTAATCGTGTTTGGGTCGACTTTTAGAGATTGGAAACGTCCAAGGGAGGTTTCCTAAAAGGATAAGACCACCCTCCTCTATATGATAAAGAGGTTCACGGCTCCCATCTACATCCAATCGACAAACACATCTACTACCGTCTTGCTTGTAGGTCAACTTCCCCTCTACCCTGTTGTTCGACGGCGTTCTCCGCGAATTTCGTCGGCGTCCTAGGCGGCCTTGCCGGTCCTTGAGCATCCCTCACGTGCGCCCTCCCGACGGGTGTTCCCGGCCCGGAGGTGCGTTCGGTGGTTCTTCCAGCCGTCACCGAGCTCTACATCGGCCCTAGCGATCTCATGATCCTTCGTGGCTGATCACGCTGCAGTGTTCGCTGCTTCAAGCTCTTGTGCAACCTTCGTGGGCGTCCAAGGCCCTCCCGGTGTGCTTGGCGTGAAACCCTAGTTTCGTGTCAACACCTATCGATGGATCCAACACCAATTGATCAAATTACAACTTTTGTCCCCTTAATTAAGGCCCTATTTGTGTTTGTTTGAAGCACGGGGGATCTTTTTAGAATCCAACTAGCACGGGGGATCTTTTTAGAATCCAACTATGTACCATTTCCTGTGAACACATCGTTGCTATTGCTACGCAATGCAATAGCAAGCAGGTGAAGTAACTACTACTTAATATATTTAAATTTATTTGCCGCCCGGTAGTCTTCACTCCAGCCAAACCACAGTACAGATGACGGTGTCATCGCATTTGGATGCAGTTCACTCCGATCTACTGTATGAAGTAACTTGCTGGCATCGGTTGTTATTAGCAAAATAGCGAATGAACTTGGTTTAGGACGCCACCAAGTGAGGTCCGCGAGCAAATTTTTTTCTCAAATACGCATAAGATTTGCGCATCTTTTTCATTAAGTAGGGAGCTTTTACAATGCGCGGAAGCGCATATGGGAGGATAAGGTATCCAATAGGTGCTGCCTCCCGGACCAACATGCAAGACGATAACTCGCGGATGAGACAACTAAGCTTGCGCGACCGGCTTCGATCCATAGATTGCCGTGAGCTTATGGAGGCCAGTAAGCTGGGTCCGCCGACAAATTAAATCTTTATTTGTCTCTAGTTTCGTTTTCTAATTTCAAATTTTTGCTGAAGATGCAATGATGCCCCTTTATGATTTGTTCCTACTGCTTTATATATGCAATGATGCCCTTGGACTACTACTTCTCGCTTAAAAATCTCACCAAGGTTACTGCAAGCAGCTATCGGCTGACTGACGAGATGAGTTCAAAACGAGTACTCCCTCCGTTCTAAAAAAGGACAACGTCTTTTCTTTTTAGATATCGTGTTTGACCGTTTGTCTTGTTCAAAAATTTTATGTAAATTATAAAATAAATAAATCATAATTAAAGTATCTCAAATAATAAAATAAGTCAATAAAAATAAATAATATTTATATAAAAAATTTGAATAAAATAGATAGTGCAATAAAATATCTAAAATTCTAAAATGGTACTCCTACGGAAGGAGCAGACACATACGAGCACTACAGGTAAAGATGTACATTTGGCCCGCCACCCGCGGCCCGGTCCGAGGTCCCGGCCTTTTGGCCCGCTCGAGGCACGGTCCGCCCGGATGCGGGCCCTTGCCGACCTAGCCCGAGGCACAGACCACCGGGCTCGGGCCGCCGCCGCAGCCCGTGACACGGTGCCGGTCCCGCCCGGTGGGAAAGCGTGGCCGGTGGTGGCCCATTGAATTAACATGAGTTTCGACTTGGCCCAGCCCATAGCACCTTTTCCTAACCCTAAGCCCCCCACACGACACACCACACACGCTCGCAGAGTCAGCCATCGTGCACCCCACCCCGACCCCGACCCGCCGCCATCGCCATCGCCCACCGCCCCACTCCACCTCACCGGGCGGCGACGCCACGCCGCCGCGCTTCACCCCACCCCTAGTCCCCGGTCCGCCCCCACCCGCCCCCCACTCGCCCCCACCGCCGGCGCAAGCTCGACTCCAAGCTCGGCGGCGCCGACATCTCCATGGCTCCAAGTTCGGCGGCGACGGCGCGCATCTCCATGTCTCCGCTAATTGTGGATGCCGAGAGCGACCTCCATCGGCGTGGGAAGGAGATCCACAGCGACACGGCTCATGGACACCGAGCGCGCCTTCGCCGACGCCGAGTGGCGGCACCTTGGGCCGCTTCCAAAGACGGCGGCACGCCGCACGCCCCATGGCCCACGGGTCGTGCCTTGGGCCGACGGGGCACGCACGAAAGCGTCGCCGGCCGGGCACGACGGCGCACGGGAGAGGCACGATGGCGTGCCATGTCGCACGGGCAGCACAAACGGGCCGCGGGCGGGCTGACACGGCCCGTTGTACATCTATAATTTCAGGCCAAGGCAGGCTCCATGCATTGAGAGCCGGATCAGCTAATTATCCCGCCCGATCCCCTCGACGCCTTCGAGCTGGCCCGAAGCAATAATACATCACCTATGTATACTTGGGTCATGTAGCTCTCTTTGATGTGGATAGCTTGTATAAAAACTAAAATCGTTCCAGATTATAAGACATTTGTCTTTTTGACCTAAGTAATTTGATCACTCGCCTTATTCAAAAAAAAAATTATAAAATGTCACAAGTTTTGTTGTATCTTGCCTTATCTATACCTACTAATAAAGAGAAAAATTTCAGTCCCACCTCTTTTTTTCCACCTCTTTTTTCCACCACTTTTTTCCACCACCTTGCTTCCGTGTCCATGTAGGATTCTACTTTATTTGCTTTTTACCGACACCAAATCAAAGCCAATCGCCGTCAGAGTCCTAAGTCGGTTGGTTATCCGTGTGTATAAATATATGGCACGAGCCCCCCGAATCCACCAATGCAACAAGCAGGCAATACTCTGTATCTATCAATAATCTCTCATCTGATCATCCCTTTGCATGGCGGAGCAATCCCTTTGCATGGCGGAGCACTACTTTGAAGGCTATACGTATATACAGCCCATGTACCCAAAACCCCATGTACGTGCATGCTTTGCAAGTTGCAACTCCACGGAGCCATACATCCGCCCGTCTGTGTAGTATCGACACGATTCTTATCCTGCTGCGTCTCCCCTACGACATCGTTGATCGCAATCAGATTCCTAAATCCATCGCCGATCACCAGACGGCAGTACAACTACAAGTCTACCGACATCGCCGATTCGCAGGCTGACGACAGCCTTCCCGTGCCACGTGCGTGGCATCCTCAGATCTCAGGTTCTCTTTGTATACATACTTTTATCCCTAATCTTTATTCACGATTAACTTAGGTTTGGGATTTAGGATTTTGCCCAAAAGCATGGATCTAAATGTGAGGAAAAAAAAAAGAAGAGAAAGACAGAGGGTTTCAGATTCTGTCTCAACGGGCCTTTGTGCCATGGACAATTCGAGCCAGGGCCTAGCTATTTTTTTTTTTTTTTTTTTTGGTGAAACAATAAACTTATAAATTATGTGGAAGGTTATATAAATAAAATAATAGTGAAACTATATTTTTAAGTTCTCTTTATTAGGTGTACATTCTAGAATAAATTATTATGCGTACTTCTATAGATCCATATTTTCTTTTACTAAAAAATGCCCAAGGTTGCCTTGGGGAGAGCTAACAAGCATTTACGGAAAGTGATGAATTAGTCTACATATCTATTTATGTTTTTTGTTTTCATAAAAGACATATTTTGAGACAGAGAAAGCTAATGTCTTAGCCGGAGATTTAAAACCTTGGTTGAGATGAGCCTAGCTTCTCTTTCTCACTATCTTTACCACACATTGGATCGTGCCAAAAGAATCTCGGTGGGGGTAACGTTCGAAAAAGGGTGCGAGCCTATCCCAACCGATTTAACGGAACGGCTTGTCCCTGTACATCGATCGAGAACTCCAGCTCCATCCCCGCAGTATGCGCTTCATGTGATTGCTGGATAGCGGAGTATATATATATTTTTTTCTTTCTTTCATTTGATTTTTCGCTCTCTAAAATTTGATTTCCTTCTCTATTCTTTAAAAATATCGGCGCATTGGCGGGATGGTACACGACGGTGCGGCATCGACGAAGAAGCCGAATCCGAACGACGCCGCTGCGTGTCCGCGACGCACGGAGCGGCATGGCGATGGGGCGGACGACACAGCGTGGTCCTTGCTACATCGCACCGATGAGCTGTCCATAATTCTATATGGCTCGGCAACTCCCGCATCAATTCATGCGCGCGCCCCCGACGAGGCGACTCCCGGCGACATGTCGGTGTGCCGTGCCTCGCCCGCAAAGACTTCGCCAGTCCGTCTACATCCACCTCAACGACTCCGGCATCCGCCGCGCCACGATTCCATAACATCCGCTTCCGTTCGTATGCATTAGTGACTTGGCGTCGCCACTGCTGCTTGGTACTATCAACTCCGGTTGCCATCTTGCCATCGCGTGTGGCCGCACGGTAAGGGGGCAGTTAGGGCGTGATCTATACACGATCGATCGAAGTTCGGACCGACGTAAAGAAAAAAAGTGAATTGATTTCTATTTGATCTTGATTTCTGATTTTGATTCCCGATGGGACAACACATGAAAGGAACCAATTAAGGTTCAATTGATTCGATTTCGCATCATGAATCTATAATCGGACGGAAAAAACAGGCGGACAACTATTTAATCGCCAACAGTCAAACATAAAGAGGAGGTGGAAAAAAAACGCCGTTGATATGTCCATGATGTTGGAGATATTTTGATTTCTGCTGTTTTTGCTCCATAGGCCCGTATATATATAATTATAGAAGTTGCAGGATTGTACGGACCATATTTGCTATTGTATGGCGGACGATGCAGTCCTATTTGGTATTGTACACAGCTCTCTAGGAGTCCTATTTGGACAAGGAACAATATTGGCAGGTGGCCCGATAAGGTGAAAGGAAAGAGGGAAGGAAAAAGGTGAAAGGAAAAGGTGGAAGAAAATTTTTGGTGGAAATTTTCTCTCTTTATTAGTAGGTATAGATAATCTTATAGAGAATTTTTTAATCCTTAGAATAAAATACGAGGCCACACTACCATACGTGACAAATGTGTCTCCCTACGAATGGTGATTTAAGGGAAATTTAATAACTTCTAGATGACACGCTATCTAAGACACTCCTCGTCAGCGTTGGATTAGTTGTAGTGCCGACGTTCTGACCACGTCGCACCTTATACTACATTACGTTGATAGTAGTGTTTGAGAAGAGGTCGACGAGGTGGAACCACAACTGCCATATGGGTGTTCACACACTAAAAAGAAATCAATCTTTTGACATAAAAATTATTTCTTTAACACCTAAATCTTTAGGCGAACAAAAAATAATATATGTTTTTATTAACCCGTTGCAACGCACGGGCATTTTTGCTAGTTAATAAAATTTCTTGAAGAATGACTTAAATTTGACAATGTTTGCTGTTTTTTTTTTTTTTTGTCAAAGTATTGTCAAGTGGATTAGCCGCTTAGCTCATGTGGCTTATTAGTCGCTCTCCCGACGTCTGATCCGACCGCCATTGTCAAGTGGCTTAGCCGCTTAGCTCTTCTTTTTAACCCGTTCTTGGCTTCTGGATGGGCACCAAGTAATAGCAGCAGCATCAGATCCATATCCACACAACACATACGAGAGGACATCAGCCATGGAGGCAACAGCACTGAGCGTGGGCAAGTCCGTGCTGAATGGAGCACTTGGCTATGCCAAATCCGCCCTTGCCGAGGAGGTAGCCATGCAGCTCGGCGTCCAGCGCGACCACGTTTTCATCAGGGATGAGCTCGAGATGATGCTGGCTTTTTTTGATGGATGCGCATGATGAGCACGATGAGCACAAGATCGTCAAGACTTGGGTGAAGCAGGTCCGTGATGTCGCCTACGACGTCGAGGACTCCCTCGAGGACTTCGCCGTTCGTCTCGGGAAGCCATCTTGGTGGCGCGTCTTTTCGCACGCTGCTCGACCGGCATCGTGTGGCCATGCAGATGAAGGAACTCCGAGCCAAGGTTGAGGATGTCAGCCAGAGGAACATGCGCTACCACCTCATCAGGGGTTCCGACACCAAGCCTCCTACTGTCACTGGTCAGTCCAACATGATGACCGGTGAAACAATGTCAGGCACGGAGGAAGCAAGGAAGGAGAAGGACAAAGCAAAAGTGGATCTCATTAGGCTAATTAACAAGATGGACGAAAATCTTCAAGTGATTGCTATATGGGGACCAAGCTATGTTCTGCAAGAGGCATCAATCGTCAAGCTAGCCTACGACGATCTGAAAAGAAGAAAGAAGTTTGATTGCCATGCATTGATTCAGATCATGCACCCGTTCAATGCAACTGAGTTTTTGAAAACCATTGTCAGGCAATTCTATGTTGATTCTCTTGAAGAAATAGTGACGACAACACAACAGGACTCTAGTCCTGGGGCCCAATATTTGCGAAGGATGGGGGTAATAATGAACAAAGGTGATTTGGTTGGTGCATTCAAGAAATATTTGAACGAGAAGAGGTACCTCATAGTGCTTACTGACCTATCCAATGTTGAGGAGTGGAACCAGATCAAGGCATTGTTTCCCAACAACAACAAAGGAAGTCGACTCATAGTGTGCGCACAAGAAGTTGAAGTTGCCAGCTTATGTGTTGGGCCAGAAACTGTATTACCAGATCACAAACAATTATCTTATGACCAGGCACTTTATGCTTTCTACGAGAAGGTAATATCCAAATCCCTGAATTTCCTGGCTTAATCTACTATAAAATTTTCTAGTTCTTTTTCTCAGCATTAATTTAAATCCTTTTTTTGAAACTCAGAAAAACTCATATATATCTTGCGATGTGCTTACCTTTTATAGCTATATATCATCTTATATCTTGTGATAGAAAAAATCATATATATCTTGCCACACGTACCATTGAAGAACGAAACTTAATTTTAATTTCATGAAAGTTTTAAACATTTTGGAGATTCAAAACATAATTTAGTGTTTCCATATGAATACAAAGCAACACCTAACCTGGATAGCTTGTCTTTAGGGTTCACAAGGAGGAACAGATTCGATGGGGAAGGTTCTAGCTCAAATACTACAGATAGAATGAATAGTAAAACCCCTTTAGAGGGAAAGAGACTAACTCGTATGGAGACAACACTAGCAGCTTTTAAGGAATCTCAGCTCATCGGTCGAGAAAAGGAAAAGTCAGAAATTATCAAAAAGATTTTAGATGATGGACATAGTCAAGAATTTGAGGTGATCTCTATCTGCGGAATGGGTGGTCTTGGAAAAACAACTTTAGTCAAACATGTCTACCAAAGCCAAGAGCTCAATGCAAAGTTTGAGAAGCGTGCCTGTGTCACAATCAAGCGTCCTTTCAATCCTAGTGAGCTCCTCAATAGCTTAGCTACTCAACTGGGTGGTGGGGAAGAGGATGGTGATAGATTGGTTGATCTTTTTAGAAGGAAAGAGCTATTTGATCATTCTTGATGATATGTCATCCACCACAGAGTGGGATGCTATAGTAAACTATTTCCCTACCACCGTTAGAAAGAGCAAGATTATAGTAACCACGAGAGAAGAGAACATTTGCAAGTATTGTTCGAAGAAAGAGGAAAAATACACAAGCTCGAGCTTTTGCGAGATGAAGATGCACAAAAACTCTTCATAGAAAAGGTATGACATATATTATACAAGGATGTCTACTTTATTTGACATATAATTACATTAGTAGGCATACAAAATGATTTAATTTGGGAAGATTTCCTATTTGTGCATTCTCAAGTGTATGCACGCACATAGAAACTTATCAACAAGAGAAATATAGTTTGCGATGACACACTACTCGTACTTACTAGAATAACACAACAAGGCAATGTAATTAAAAACAAATTATGTATTTTTTGTGGTTTCTTTAGGAGAACAGACAGAGAAGGAAGTAGCATGAATTTTTTTCTTAATAAAAGTATCAGGCCTTTGCTTTTGGTGACTTTGAGTTAAATTGAAACACAACCAATAACCTTGTAACCAACAAACATTAATGGACTTGGGCATTCTTAAGTAATTCCTCTGTCCCGAAATAATTATACTTTTTTTTTTATTCAAAATTCGTCAAAATTATACTTTTTATGATTCAAAATTCGTCCCATAATAAAAACACTTTTAGCTTATGGACCACCTAGATGCTAGAAACGTTTACTACTTTCTTTATTTCAAAGTGCAATCGTTACTTGTTGGTACGTACTAATTTTGATAGAAGAATATACTCCCTCCGGGATGGTATTAGAAATCATTTAGGATAGCGACACGGTCTTCAAAACACAACTTTGATCTCTTATTATTATAAAAATATTCATGGAGATGTGATATATGTATACTTTTATCAATGTATTTTTTAAGACAAATCTACTCATATAATTTTTACATTTACAAACTCAACAACTTAAAAGTTATTGATAATTTATATTCCCGATGTTTGACCCAAACCTTGTCCAAAACAACTTCTAATACCATCCCGGAGGAGTATATACTTTCATGACAGCCTTGGTCTTTCCCCACATCTTAGAAATGCATTTATTTTAGGACCGAGGAAGTATGTGGGTAGCTCTTTTACTCTGTTCATTCAAAACAAGACAATTTAAAGGACCAATTAGGGACCCAAGAGTTTAAAGACCCAAGTAGCCTAAAAGTGACTGTTTGATATTTTTCTATTTCTAGAGCCTGGCTTTAAAAAGGCTCAACTTTAAAGATTTTTTTCTAGAGACAGTCCATGAAGAGTTTCCTCTAGAAATCATTAGCTATTAATTAGAGTTTGCTAAAAAAATATGAAAATATTATTAAAGGGGAAATATTGCAACCGGCAATACACATGTAATGGGACGGTAAAGAATGCTCGCAGAGGCTTCAAGTCTTTACTGGATTTAATCATTGAGAACTCATGCTTACAAAATCTGGTGACTTACGACTGTCCAATGCGCCCCTTGGATATACAAAACAAATTTCAAGAGGTTTTTGAGTAGATAAAGGTGGAAAGCCACCCCTAGAACTGGCTTTTGGCCATATCTAAAAATTGTTTCTTAAATTTGAACAAATTCAGGTGTTTGGGACTATTGCACATTTGGATGAGGAGTACCCTGAATTAGTTGATGAAACAAATCAGATTTTGAGGAAGTGCAATGGACTTCCTCTAGCAATAGTCACAATTAATGGGTGGTTTCTTAGCGAAGCAACCCAAAACTCTCACACATTGGAGAAAATTTAATGAGCGTATTAATGCTGAGCTGGTGATGAATGTGGAGCTACAGAGCATACCAAATGCCCTCATTAAAAGCTATGAAGGCTTACCTTATCACCTCAAGTCTTGTTTCTTATATATGTCCATCTTTCCTGAAGACTACAATATCAGTCGGAGTCGCTTGGTGCGACGATGGATTGTAGAGGGTTATTCAAATGAGGTACGTGGCAAGCCCTTGGAAGAAATAGCTGACAGCTACTTCATGGAACTCATTGATAGAAGCGTGATCCTACCAGTTGGGAAAGAAATTCCTAGTAGGAAAGGAATCGATTCTTGTCAACTCCATGATCTCATGCGTGAATTAAGCGTATCAAGGTCAATGGATGAAAATCTTGTTTTTAGACTAGAGGAAGGTAGCAGTAGCTCAAATAGTACACAGACTAAGATTCGTCATGTTGCAATAAGTAGCAATTGGGAAGGTGACAAGGGTGAATTTGAGAGTGCAGTAGACTGGACTCACATGCGGTCGTTAACGGTATTTGGCAATTGGAGGCCATTTTTCATTTCTGAGAAGATGAGGTTTCTACGTGTGCTAGACTTGGAAGGCACAGGGGGTCTACTTGACCATCACCTTGAGCACATTGGGAGGCTCGTTCACTTGAAATATATTTCTATAAGGGGATGTGATGATATCTGTCACCTGCCAGATTCATGGGGTAATCTTAGGCAACTGCAAACACTAGATATGAAAGGCACAGAAATATGCAACCTGCCGAAATTCTTTATCAAGCTTACGAAGCTGCAATATCTTTTAGCCGGGGATTTTTTTTTCCTGCTCCAGCAGTGAGAAGACCTTCATATGGATATTCATATGGTGTTTTTGTGCCAAGAGGTGTTAGGGAGCTGAAAGCCTTACACACACTGGGTATTGTGAACATCGAAGGCAATGGAAAAGCAGTCCTACAGGACATAAGAAAGCTCACTCAATTGCGCAAGTTAGCTGCGTTAGGCATTAATGAGAAGAACTGTGAAGAGCTCTATTCTACTCTCGCAGAGCTTACCCATCTGGAATCATTATCAATGAAATCAACTGATGAGTCTGGTTTATTACAATGCAGCGTGGGCGGTGTGTTATCACCTCCAATAAACCTGCAAAGCCTCAAGCTGGTAGGCACCAGGGTTAATAAAATGTCAGAATGGATCGGAGGCCTCAGAGTCTTGTGAAGTTGGTGCTGGCGTGTGCCAGGCTAACGGAGGTTGAAGCGAACAACACCATGCAAGTCCTTGGAAAGCTACCAAACTTGGCCATCCTGCGACTGATAAAATATCCGTTCAAATATGAAGAGGTCGTCCATCTCACCTTCGATTGGGAGGCGTTCTCGAGCCTGATGGTGCTGCAGCTGACTTACGCAAGTGGTCTTGGATCGATGGAATTTGAAGCAGGGGGCAACGCCTAGGCTTGAGCTGCTGGTGCTTGAACATGCAATATCCAGGACAAGGTCCATCACTACTACAGATTCGCTCATCACTACCGCCGGCATCACTGCCGGAATTTAATCCACCGGCAGTGTTGAAGCTTGCTCGACAAATGATGAACCGTTCAGCGCTGGAAACTCGAAACTCCATGGATTCGACAAATTCCGGCAGTGAAGACTCGATCACCACCGGGTTGAATTGTTCCCGGCAGAAGGGTCTTAATGGACACAGATCACTTTCGCGGGCTCGAATTAGAACCGAAAAGCGATTTCAAGATTGACACAACCGGGTTGAATTAGAACCGATAGCGATTTGGGAGGGGAAGCAAATTAAAGGAACCGATAGCTCACGAGGGGGTTGAATGAAGAAGGAACAAGAAAAAACAAACGATAGAAATAGAGAACGGAGATGAATTAAAAAACGACTTGAGAGTCATTATATATTACTAGATAATATATTTACAAAAACGAAAAATAAAGAAAGCGGCGTCGCCATCGCCTCGCCGCCGCGCTGGGCCGCCGCCATCCATCGCCTCCGCTGCGGGGCCGCTTAGGCCTCGCCCCGCTGCGGCCTGCGTCCCCCCGCCGCCGGCCCCGGCCGGGCGCCGCGCGTTCCGCGGGCGGCTACTGAGAGCGCGCCTACCGCCGGTATCCCCTAGCGAGGATGTCGGCGATGGCCTCGACCTTGAAGGAGTAGAAGTTCGCTTTCTCCACCAACGGCCAAGGCACCGTTGGTAGGCCGAAGTTCTTGGGGCCGTGGGTGAGCTTACGGGAGGGCGCCGTGGAGGCGCGCCACGGTGAACAAAAGCTCCTCGTTGGTGTAGACGCCGGCCATCTGGCCGATGAAGAAGAAGCTAGTTGCCCGGGGTTTATGGAAAGAGAGAGGCTAATTAGCGATGGAGATGGAACCAAATCGTAGCGTTGTTATATAGTAGCAAGCCATGGAATGCATGCAGTCCATAGTCATTCCCAAGACGCGGGGCGCCATGAAAACAATCCAACAACGCACGACCGGCTCATCCAATGGTCGCCGCGATCGCCTGCGCTCCCCACGAAAGGCCGACCGGGCTACGCGTTTGCGCGCGCGTTTCCAATGGCCGCTTCCTCGGCACGGCACGGGCGTTCCCAACACCCAATCCCGAAATCCCCCGGTTCGATCCCCAACAAGCCGTTTTTTGACCATTTTTTCAAGAACGATGATCGAAGTTTAGCATTGTTATTTTGAAATAAGGAATGCATGCTTCACATCGTTTACCATAGCTACAAGATCAACCACATGTACCTTCGATGCCGACGGGTGAGGGAGCAGGAGGGAGGAAGGGAGGGGAGACGAGACTTCTGGCTGGCCGAGCACGAAAATGACACACTCAACAAGTCGTAGCACGTCCACAACACCGGCTTGGGGGCTATTTAAAGAATCAAACTTTGTACCGCCCAGCGGATAGCCATCACATTTTTTTTCTTTTTACCACAATATTTGTAGGCACATCCACGTTCACTTAGCGTGTTCACGGTGGCTTTGTGCTGCATGCATGCGGCTTCTTTCGGAGAGCGCGTTGCGGTAGCATTCACTTTGCGGTTAGGAAAACGGCGGTGTCTCTTCGGAATCGATGAGAAAAGCACGTGGCACCGCTGCGGCGTCGACGGGTTAAATTAATGTCGGTTAAAAACACCGGCGGGTGTAGTTTCATACCCAGCGGTGATGTGTAGATCACTGCGCATAGATCACCGCGGTCGCGGGATCTTTTCGCGGTGGTATTCGACATCCTTTGCCGGGTGAAAACTTAGAAGGGCCCGCGGTGATTTCGAAAAAATTCAACGACCGCACAGTTCTCAACTCGACTGGCTGACCCTTTGCACCAATCTTTGGCGCACTGGCGCCCCGTCCTCCGTTACAGCGGCAGTCAACTCAACCACGCCATCTTGCCTATTTAAGCGGTAAGGGGGACGCCGTGTTTTTGCACCCGTTTCTCCTCTCTGTTGTTGCATTCTTGGTTCGTCCAAAGTAGTTCCTAACCCTCTCCTCAAAATATAGAGGGCTTAGTTTTGAATTTTTAGTGTCATGGGTTTTGGATCTAGGAAATTTTTTTCTCCTTATTTTCCTTGTTCTTCGCCCCTCGATCTTCTTTGCTAGCAAGTACTTTCCAGTTCCACATACATATGGCCTTTCTTTGGGAGAAAGCCCTCCACATCTGAGATATGCCTAGTCCAAAAAAATGGTTTACGTAAAAGGTGCTAGAAGAGTCTTATCGATGAAGGAGAGACACCGGGCTTGGAGCTTCTGTGGGTGCCATGATTCAAGATCGAACTCGGACTCATATTAAGAGTCAGGAGTCCTTATGCTTTGGGGTGCTAGTGTTCACCAATATCCTGCATATGGGCATATAGTATCTCGAATCATATGGTGCATCCATGGAAAAACAACCCTCATTGGACCAAGTTCTTTGTGATTTCATCCTTGGTCCAATGGTCAAGTTTGGGCTGAAGATGAAGCTCCCGGTGAATCTCATCCTCCAACCCTCCTCAATGAGTGCGCGTAGCAGCCTCGCCACTTCTTCGATCCGAGGAGATGCTACAAGAGACTTACCGAGGTGGTTAAATTTTAATGTGTTTGTACACTTTGATTGTAGCATTGACCTATCTGTGAATTGGTCTTTGTTACCATATATTTAGTTCTATGTAAGGTCTTTGCTATGGAAATATATGTAATGTAAGGTCTTTGTTATGGAAATATATGCAATCAAATTTCTTATCATTTGTATTTGCATTTTGATATGAATCTTGATTGTCTCTTCGATACCTTTGAGTTTCTATTTTTTACCCTTCATCGAACGTAATAAAGGCGGTTGCAATAAAGGCGGTTGCGTCAATGAAATATGCTTTGCATATTGTGAGGAAAATTCAAACAGATATATCCAAATCTAATGTGAATGAAATAAAGTTATATATGTAATGAAAAACAAAGAAACGTATAATGAATTTTATTCACATCCATATCCCCTTAAGAACAGATAACCAAAATCCCGGCTTTAGCGTGAAGCATCTACTGCATTACATATGCAAAGCTTTGCGCAACAATGCATGCATGCAAACCGAAAGTGAAGTGACAACACCGTGAATTCACCGTCGGATACATACAAACAACCGATAGTGATATTGTATTCCTGCGGCTCCATTCAAATAACGGTAGTCATGTTGTTATCACTACGGGTATATCTTAATACCCGGCGGTGGTGTATCCGCGACCGATCAATCGCTATAAATCAATGCGTCCGGCCGCATCCACACACATACCCAAGCACGCACCCACGAGCTCCGGTCACTCGCACGAAATCCACTCGGCTCTTTCTCTCTCTCTCTCTCTTTCTAGGAGATTTGTTCATGGCTCCGAGGATATTACATTGGTAAGGATATTTTTTCTTGTCTAGAATTCCTATATAATATGCATATAAACAATACATATATATACTATATATATTTATGAGCTTTGTCCTTTTTTCCTTTTTATCATTTCGGTGGTGGCGGTCCTCCGCCTTTGCCGCCACCACAAGATTCGGTTTCCTGTTGGCGATGAGCCATTCGTCCCCTCGGTGTGGACACAAGGCCATTCCCTTTATCCAGCCATCGTATGTAATTTTTTCTAACATTTTTTATTTCTTATTTTACTATAACAAATACATGGACAATTAGTTTAACTTAACGTCATTTTGTTGCATTTGTATGTTTCACGGACTTTATCCCCAATACAATGGCTAGAAACGACACTTAGTTTGGTTCTCTATCTACAGTTTTATGGAGACCACGACATATAGAGCATCGTCACACGGTCATCAACTATATACGTGTGAAATAAGTTTTACGTCCCTTCGAGGATTCCGGACACAAAAAGCCACCTAATCCACTAGAGGGAAACGAGAGAAACGACCGTGCAAAACGCCGAAAGTACCATGTCGTTTCCTTGTGCTTAGATTCTCTTCGGCGTGTTTGCTATATTGTGCCCGATTTCTCGCACTTCAAGATATTTGCCTTGTCTGGCCGATAATATCCTCCCATGGCAATATAGCGAATATGTTGGGAGTTACTACCATGATGATGTGGTAATAAATTAAATTCATCATTTTGGCAATGCATATTAGATAGATTCACATCATCCTCATTCATTTTGATTCTCCCACTTGCATGATTTTGCTCCACGATCTTACTTATGCTGCATGTGGCTTGGCGGCGTTCTCGACCAAGCTACGGACCGAATTGGGTACGATTGGGACTTCTAGGCACACCTTGGCCGGCAAACTACGGAAGGGCGACAATACTGCATAAGGTTTACTAACTTAGGGCGGTCGCTCAAGTAGGTTATATCTATGGTCGAGCATTTTTACGCCCTTGCGAGGGGCAGAGAGTGCAATCATAAGGGCATTGACCTTCATCGACTCAGCGGATACTTAATCCGTGACATCAATTATCCGATATTTCTACAATCCTACATTCATGTGCATGGATCACAAGCTGGACCCAATATTGATCCCGACGACGATGATGATGATTAGTGTGTTTACTATGTTAATTATTTGTAAGGTTGTATGGTGTTGGTATTTATTAAGTGCAAAAAGAATATAAAGGGTTCGCAAGCGTTTACGTAATATATATATACCATTGTAGCTTTTACCCGAGAGTATTCCGAGTATCGTTATTTATATTTTCCACGGGGAAGCAAGGGTAAAGACTATAATAAATCAAAATCATGTATCTACTAACTTAATATACCAACTAAACTAAAAAGTGAGGGGTAAATAATGTATATGATATGTATGATAATTAATAGCATTTAACCGGAGAATATTATAATATAGAGTAGATAACTAGGTCGAGAGGACAACGGGAGAGATCTAGGTTCCCGAATACTTCTCTAGTACTTTGGTTCTTTGAGTAACTAAGGCATGAAAAGGTATAGCGATCATATAAGAACACTTCGAGCAGCGGTACCGTCGATCCTCGAAAAAAGACGGGAAAGGGTGATCGGGAAGGCCGTAAAAAGCTCTACGAATCACCAACCCGAACGTGGTGGAATACAAAGACCCGACAGTGGCTGTCACCCCAGGGCTACCACAACCAACCGCGGATTGGGCGCAATCTAAGGTAACCTCTAGTCTAGACACCATGTCCACACTATTAATTACTACTCTAATCATCATGAATAACCGAGCACTCAATACGAGCGAAGATCCCATGCAATTATATAACAACTATATTCTAATCAATAAATGAAAGGCATAAAAGTAACTAGAGAAGATAAATATAATTATGGCATAAAGTCTAATAGAGTTGAGATACAAAGATATACCGTAACGTCGAAGACTTCTCGTAACCAGGAACGCAGCCCGCCTCCCTAACTCTACTAGATCTATTCTATTACATTGTAGTACATCTAATCTAATCCTCCAGCGCCGTGCCTCCATCCGATGAGATATATATGAGATGATCCGAGATGCTTGAAGCCAGGGGTCTAGGGGTCTATATATATAGGTCTTCTTACGTCCCCTTCGCCTTCAAAGCAGCAATGTGGTACTAATGCGGTGTTGGATCTTGATCCATCTCGTGCTTCTACCGACGCCCTCGGATCAAACCGTCATTAAACAACCGGTTTTAGATTGCGTCTTAGAGGCGGTGGAGGAAGCTTCCGGAGACAGGGGTGACTTGGCGGAGGGGAGGCGGGCCCGATCGGCCTTGTTATTTGCCGATCGCCCTGGGGGGCCCACCACGGGTCCCGCAATGCGTCGTGGCTTCCGGAGTCTTCTAGATGATGTTTTCTTGGGTGCTAAGTCTCGATCACGTCGGGATTAATCCGAAGCCTTCTAGAGTCTTTCTCGGAGTTGGATTGCGTTACGTCGCGTAGTTGTACCGGCCGCAAATTCTTTTTTCCCTGTTTAGTCCCCGCAATTCACAACTTTACCAAAACTGGTGGAAATATGTTAGTGACACCCTATTCTAGGTTGTTATTATGATTTATACCCCTTTCTCATGTTTATTTGATTAATAAATTTATATGATAACAAGTGTCAACAAACTCCCCAAGCTTACCCTTTGCTAGTCCCTAGCAAAGCTATATGCTATAGTAGGATCGGGAGTTGCTACTACGCTTTCATACCTCGTAAGTCTTGTGTTACTCGAAATAAATTCTCCTCTTAACCGCATTGCTCTCTCATACACATTTTACCATGGGGCGTAGCCTTTTCATGAATCATAAGCAAGATAAAACAATCAAGTTAAGTACCATGTCTCAAGTTCTTCGATCAACTATCATCCAGGGGTTTTTGCAATATATTTTTAAAAGAAACTTCGGAGATCCTATGTATGACCCTCTTAAGTAGATGGTGGTAGTGGAGTTACACATGTGGTAGGACATACATAGTGGGATGATAGTGGTAAAGTGGATGAGGATGAAAGGTAGTAAATAGCCCTTAGCCTTTTCTAGCATTTTTCTTCTCAAGCACCTTGGACTATATCTCTCTTTCTAGAAATTGCTAGGACCTGGGGCCGTCCATTCTTGGAGAGGTGGGCTTTGCCCAGGACTTTTGTCCATTTTCTCTCTCCCTAGAGATGTGGGCCCTACTCACCCTGGACACGTGTCCATTATTCATCTCTAAATATATTTAGGGAGGTAGGCCCTTCTCGCCTAGTATGACTTTTATCCGTTACTCTCCCTCTCTCGTCTCACTTTTCTCTCTAAATATTTATTTTTTTTCCTCTCTTTTTTCTTTTTTTTTTTTTCGAATGTAGCCCAGCCTCTATTTGGCATAAAAACACCGAGAGAGACATATCCAAAGATTGCAAGAGTTTATTTTTATAATTATGGCTAGCGGCTTGATGGAGTATGGGGATGCGTACTTCGAGTTAGAAGCAACGTATTTAGTGGAGTGGGATGATCTTGATGCGAATGATAAACTCTTAAGGGTCATAGCTAAGGAACTCATCATGTAATGTTTTATAATTTTCAAAGATAAAAAACCAGAATCAGGTATCTCTAGGAAGATGATAAAAGCAATGACTCAACTTTTCATGTATCTTTATCTTTTAATGCTAAGACTCGGATTAAGCATGTGCTTCCCACAGTGTGTTTGGGTTTAGAGCAAATTAAGCATTTAAAGCTTTTGGGAGAATCTAAGTCCAAAGTGTAAGTACTTTTAAGAGGGATTAAGGCGGAGCAACTATTCATCATTTCCATACATAGGGATCATCTTCACGTTAATTTTATTCTAGCAATCCTAAGCACACTATCTATTTATTTATTTATAGCAAACATAAAGATCAAACTATATATATAACTTAAACTTTTTTTTTATTTAGTTTTCTATAGTTATGCATCTTTTTATATCTTTTTTTTTTTAACAAAACATACCAAACTAGTAGTAAATAAGGTAAAGGATAAGAGTACTTACCTGGATAATGGGGGTTGCACTCCCCCAAGCTAGATCTTGACAGTCTTTTAGAGATGTAGACGCGAGCTAGACTGTGGTGGTGTGGTAGGTTCATGCTAAACCGTGCACACCGATGATTCTTTAGATCTTTCTTCTATGAGGAATGATCCGGGTCTTCCTTCTGCGCAGAGTTGTTGGAGTTCATCATACGCCTTGCCTCACCTCTATTGTGAGTTCATCTCTTGACTTACCCGCATTGAATATGATAGTTTTCTACAAGGGTTAGTCAAAATAATCTACTATCTACTAGAGCATACTCTTGGTTCAAAAATCAACCTAAACACCACGTCTAATTTGATTTAGGAAAGCAATTTAACTAGTATTAAAAAGCCTTTGAAAGCACGATCAACACTCCTAAACTAGGCACCATGCTTCATTTAAGAGATGTATGAAAAATACTTCAAACTAGAGCATACTATAGCAGACAACGGTAGCATGAAAGCATCATAGAGATTTACTTAAATAGAGATGAAAGAGCATGATCATGGTGAGGATAATATTTATTATATTATTTTTATTTTATTTTATATGCAACGACATGATTGGGTGATTGCAAGGAGTTAAACATGCAATGGACTTACTATGAGAAAATATAAACTAAGTGGAGTGAATGCATGGATTATTCAAAGTAAACATGCAATGCAATGCAACAATTGAAAAGATAACTACTCATAAATTAAAGTCCATGAGCAAGACTTTCTCACCTTTGATCATACTTACCATGACTCACTAATGGAGCTTGTGAGTTGTGTAGCTTCTATTTTCGTCACTTGAGATGTGCTTTGAATTCTTGTGACGATGACCTTTTCTTCAATCTACACATGGTTAGAATAATATATATAAATGTACCTAAGAGATGGCGGGGCTCTCGGTGTTGATGGATCTTGATGTTCAAAACACCTGGTTTCTCCTTGAGGAAGCTTGCCGGGAAGGTCGCGACGGCATCAAATGTCCCTGTCTATTCCACACTCAACAGAACAAGGGTAATCCTACTAAAGCTAATTGATACACTAAATTAGCGGATATCAAGATCATTATCGGAATCTTTACGCCAATTGCTTCCCCAAGCAACGGCGCCAAAAAAGCTTGTTGGTATTTATTAAGTGCAAAAAGAATATAAAGGGTTCAAGGCGCACGAATATATATATACCATTGTAGCTTTTTACCCGGGAGTATTCCGTAGTATCGTTATTTATATTTTCCACAGGGAAGCAAGGGTAAAGACTATAATAAATCAAAATCATGTATCTACTAACTTAATATACCAACTAAACTAAAGTGAGGGGGTAAATAATGTATATGATATGTATGATAATTAATAGCATTTAACCAGGAGAATATTATAATATAGAGTAGATAACTAGGTCGAGAGGACAGCGGGAGAGATCTAGGTTCCTGAATACTTCTCTAGTACTTTGGTTCTTTGAGTAACTAAGGCATGAAAAGGTATAGCGATCATATAAGAACACTTCGAGCAGCGGTACCGTCCCGATCCTCGAAAAGACTGGGAAAGGGTGATCGGGGAAGGCCGCCAAAAGCTCTACTGAATCACCAACCCGAACGTGGTGGAATACAAAAGACCTGACAGGTCTGTCACCCCTGGGGCTACCACAACTAACCGTGGGATTGGGCGCAATCTAAAGGTAACCTCTAGTCTAGACACCATGTCCACACTATTAATTACTACTCTAATCATCATGAATAACCGTGAGAGCACTCAATACGAGCGAAGATCCCATGCAATTATATAACAACTATATTCTAATCAATAAATGAAAGGCATAAAAGTAACTAGAGAAGATAAATATAATTATGGCATAAAGTCTAATAGAGTTGAGATACAAAGATATACCAGAACGCTGAAGACTTCTCCAGAACCGGAACGCAGTTCCGCTCTCCCTAACTCTCTACTAGATCTATTCTATTACATTGTAGCTGTCTAATCTAATCCTCCAGGCGTCGTGCCTCCATCTGATGAGATATATATGAGATGATCTGAGATGCTTGAAGCCAGGGGGTCTAGGGGTCTATATATATAGGTCTTCTTCTGTCCCTTCAGCTTGGCCGAGGCAATGTGGTACTAATGCGGTGTTGGATCTTGATCCATCTCGTGCTTCTACCGACGCCCTCGGATCAAACCGTCATTAAACAACCGGTTTAGATTGCGTCTTAGAGGCGGTGGAGGAAGCTTCGAGGAGAGACGGGGGTGACTTGGCGGAGGAGGCAGCGATCGGCTTTGTTATTTGGGCCGATCGGCCCGGGGTGGGGCCCACCACGGGTCCCGCAATGCGTCGTGGCTTCTGGAGTCTTCTAGATGATGTTTTCTTGGGTGCTAAGTCTCGATCACGTCGGGATTAATCCGAAGCCTTCTAGAGTCTTTCTCGGAGTTGGATTGCGTTACGTCGCGTAGTTGTGCGGCTCGCAAATTTCTTTGTTTTTCTGTTTAGTCCCCGCAATTCACAACTTTACCAAAACTGGTGGAAATATGTTAGTGACACCCTATTCTAGGTTGTTATTATGATTTATACCCCTTTCTCATGTTTATTTGATTAATAAATTTATATGATAACAAGTGTCAACATATGGTTACTTCCTAATTAATTTGTAATGTTCTTGTGGCCCATGTGGTCTCAAACTTTTTTCTGAGCCTTTCACATGCAAATGGGGAAACACCCCGAAGTTTGAGATTTTTTTGAGTTGGTTTGGTACTTTTCCAGTTTATTTGAATTTTTTCAAGCGACGCCACCTTGTAATTATAGTTTGAACCGAGTGTACCCACTAAAAGAGACGAAATGCTGCTAGACTTTTCCACAGGGGTCTCATGTGCCCTAGGAGGCAAATCACCGTGGAGGTCCAAGAAAAATTCTTGTGTTTCCATGGTTTAATTAGCCTTCTTGTCACCGGTTAGCTTTCGAAGAAAATCATAGTAATTAAAATATTTATCAGAAAAACCTAAAAACTTGTGTGGGGTCGTATTTTGGGTGTACATGGCTGGGAAAAAAATTCAAGCCATTTCCACACATCCTTCACAGAGGCACATGATCCCTACCATCGAACCCGGGACTATACAATTGTAGTTCTTGTGCTCCATGTGGTTCATATGTTTTTTGCGGTGTTGTAGTGGTCTCAAACTTTTTCGAGCCTTTCACATGCAAATTGGGAAGCACCCACAAAGTTTGAGATTTTTTGGAGTTGGTTTGGTACTTTTCCCAGTTTATTTGAATTTCTGCGCGACGCCACCTTGTAATTATAGTTTGAACTGAGCGTACCCCGAAAAGAACCGGAATCTTTGCTAGACTTTTCCACGAGTCTCATGTGCCCTAGGAGGCAAATCACCGTGGAGGTCCAAGACATATTCTTGTGTTTCCATGGTTTAATTAGCCTTCTTGTCGCGCGATTTAGGTAGAAGAAAATCATAGTAATTAAAATATTTATCGAAAAACCTAAGAACTTGTGTGGGGTCATATTTTGGGTGTACATGACTAGAAAAAAAAAATTCAAGCCATTTCCACCATGGAGGATTACACATCCTTCACAAAGGTACATGATCCCTACCATCGAGCGAGGACTATACGAGTGTAGTTCCCGTGCTCCATGTGGTTCATATGTTTGCGGTGTTGTAGTGGTCTCAAACTTTTTCTCGAGCCTTTCACATGCAAATTGGGAAGCACCCACGAAGTTTGAGATTTTTTTCGAGTTGGTTTGGTACTTTTTCCGTTTATTTGAATTTTCGCGCGACGCCACCTTGTAATTATAGTTTAAAGCGAAGCGTACCCCTAAAAGAGACGGAATCTTTGCTAGACTTTTCCCACAGGGTCTCATATGCCCTAGGAGGCAAATCACCGTGGAGGTCGAAGACATATTCTTGTGTTTTCATGGTTTAATTAGCCTTCTTGTCGCTTGGTTTAGGTAGAAGAAAATCATAGTAATTAAAATATTTATCGAAGAAAAACATAAAAACTTGTGTGGGGTCATATTTTGGGTGTACATGACTGAAAAAAAAAAAAATTCAAGCCATTTCCACCATGGAGGATTACACATCCTTCACAAAGGTACATGATCCCTACCATCGAGCGAGGACTATCACGGTGTAGTTCCCGTGCTCCATGTGGTTCATATGTTTGCGGTGTTGTAGTGGTCTCAAACTTTTTTCGAGCCTTTCACATGTAAATTGGGAAGCACCCACGAAGTTTGAGATTTTTCGAGTTGGTTTGGTACTTTTCCGGTTTATTTAAATTTCTCGCGCGACGCCACCTTGTAATTATAGTTTGAACCGGCGTACCCACGAAAAGAGACGGAATCTTTGCTAGACTTTTCCACGGGGGTCTCATGTGCCCTAGGAGGCAAATCACCGTGGAGGTCCAAGAAAAATTCTTGTGTTTCCATGGTTTAATTAGCCTTCTTGTCACCGGTTTAGCTAGAAGAAAATCATAGTAATTAAAATATTTATCGAGAAAATCCTAAGAACTTGTGTGGGGTCATATTTTGGGTGTACATGACTGGAAAAAAAATTCAAGCCATTTCCACCATGGAGGATTACACATCCTTCACAAAGGTACATGATCATCCATGAAGTGGCGGCATTTTTATTTCCTTTGCGGTTGCGTGTAATAACCGGCGGCGAATAGGATTGGGGTGAAATTTTCCAAATCTATCTGAACCTCCCGCTATTTACCGTTCCCCACCGCGCCCAAACCAGCCTTGCCTATATATATAGGTGAGTGGCTCGAGCGAAATTTTGGCAAGCCATTTGAACACCGCGCCATTCTCGTTCCCCACCGGCGCCGAAAGAGCACAGATTCGCCGATGGAGCGCACCACCAACTCCAACGCCGCCGTTCGTCGCCCCCTACGCCGCCCGGGCCGTCGTTCGCATCATCGGTCGTTCGCTCGGCCGAATCGAGGCTTGAGCGGCGTTCTCCCACGCCGCGCTCCTCCACTCCGGCGTCCCCCAACGCCCGGGCAAGCATCCTCTCGCCCTTCGGCCCCTTCCACGGTGAGAACTAATTATCCCTTTAGGTGTGCGAAGTTTTTACCTATGAGAATGAGAACTAATTCGCCGCTGTCCTAGCCTCGCGTCGCCCGCTTGGTCTTCCTCCACGCCGACGGAGGACCGCCGCCACACCTCTCTCGCGTTCGCGGCCCCTCACGCCGTCTTCCTCTTCACCGCCCGACCCCGTACCGTCGCGACCTTGTCCTCCTCAAATCCTCCAAGACAAGATAGGAGCGCACGAGGCGCCGAAAAGCTTGGTGAGTGAGTGTGGTCACACGCCCTTGAGGTGTTCGTTGAAATGCCCGTCTCTCGTCAACGCGCAACTGTGCTCGAATTGTGATTGAAATTCATGAGTTAGTGTTGTTCGAAATCCGGTTTGGATATTTTAAATATATGTGCGTACTTATTTGTACAACTTTTATGTATAACATAGCAATATCATCCTATTTTGGTGACATGTATAGGCAAGCATGGCGTGGTGCGTAGTGTTTGTTGGTCGCGTGCCGGGGATCTATCTAACCTGGGAAGATTGCTATGCTCAAGTCCAAGGCTACGCTAATAATTGTTCTGAGAAAATACAACACCGAAGGTGAAGCCGCCGTCGCCTACAATGGTGCAAACTAGCCGCCACGGAGATTGAAGAGAAGCCACCCCACATACTTATGAAGATTGCGAGAATTGCTGCTTAATTGGTTTTAGAAAGATGTCATGCTTTTATTTATGTCTATGACTCTATGGTCATTGGTGTTTTTATTTTAGAAGTTCATGTAGGCTTAGTTTCTAGAACATTAGGTGGATTTTGTTGTATGTAACCATTAAATCTGTAATGTTTTGACGATATTAATGTATGATGATTTTTCGATTTAAAAGAGCTGAATTCCACGAATAAATTTAAAAATTTAAAACAAAAACGCCGGGTGGCATGGGCCCGACGGTGAATGAGCAACAAACCGGTAGTGTAACTATACCAAACACTATCGGTTTGAATTACTAACCGTCATAGGCAGCGAAACATCACTGTCATTTTGCATTAACCAACCGATAGTCTCCACTCTAATAACGTGTCGGGTTGAGATCGGCCGACGGTGTTCACGCGTAAAGTTCACTGGCGGGTTCAAAGTAAGCCGCCATTGTTAGCTCTTCGATACACCGCCGGCTCGGTCTAACCCGATAGTGTTATCCCCACGATTCGCCGGTTCGTTAAAGCCCGGCGGTGCTCCCCAATATCAACTCGTCGGTGACTTCGAACCTGCATTGCTTGGATCAAAAATGCTGCCGGGTCGTGGAACACCGGCGGTGTTCGGTGACGATCTTGTTGCCGGTTCGATATCAAACCGGCGATCTCTCCTCGCATCACCGCCCGGTGTTTTGACCGGTAGTGTTTCAAACCCCACATCACTCCCGCTATGGTTCTCGCCGGTTCAGTTTTTCGACGACGGTGAAGGGGGTTGGAGCCCCGGCGATGATGGACAATTCTGTAGTAGTGCATCTCAGGGTTATCATCCCTGCCGAGCCTCAAGGAAGTTGTCATCAAGGATGATTTCAGTTACGAGGTGATGGGAAGCGTACGGGATCAGGTCTCTAGGAATCCAAATAATCCCGTTTTGAAGACGGAGTGGTGAGCTGCGTGCGTAGGGTGTACGCATGTACGCAATCAACCGATTGAAGCCAGGTACTGTAGACTCCTTTAGCTTCGCTGCTCCCCTCCCTGTTTTCTTGATCGAGTACAAAACTTTGCATGTTTTTTTTTTACAACAAAACTTTGTTTGGGTTGTTTTTCATTTGAATCCGTGTATATTTCTGCAGGAGTATCACTTACTGGTCGGTTCACTCCGCACGGCCTACGACTGGGGGCGGAGCTGGATGAAGGAGCCAGCTGGGCGCGTTGGCTGCACTGCTGCACCTGCACTGCACGACGTGGAAAATGAGTCTCCACCCCAAATGATCAAACTGCCCTGCAGGAGTATGTATGTATGTATGTATGTATGTATGTATGTATGTATGTATGTATGTATGTATGTATGTATGTATGTATGTATGTATGTATGTATGTATGTATGTATGTATGTGCCGCTACTATAGTACATATACGTATGTATGTACAGCTAGCTGTAGTGTTTCGTCTCTGAAAGCGCTAACGTAGTAGAATGCTCGTCGGCGTTGCTTGCTTGAGTTGGTTCTCAAGCAGCTACAAGTAATGTTGTTGTATGCTGCCCCTGGCATACATGTATGTACATCATCACAACTCACGAGTTGATCAAGTGCATGTTGTTGTATGCTGCCCCCGTCATACATGTATGTACATCATCACAACTCACGAGTTGATCAAGTGCATGTTGTTGTATGCTGCCCCCGTACGTGCGGTTGGTCACTCTATGCTCTGTTTCTTTCCAGTTTTTAGCAATGCAATGCAATGCAATCTCAGTGGATCCATGCACTCCTGACGGAAAGTTTACTCTGCTACAACTACAACCTCGGCCGTTCATGGTTCACTCATCAGTGCTGTGCAATAGTAACAGCTTATGACGTTGCAAGTCGTTGAGCTGTGCAGATGGAAACACCGAATTAAACTGTTGAGCAAGCAGAGCACAGCGTCACAGTCTGACAGAAGCGGTGGGGGTTCAAGCTGCGTGCGCTGTTGTAGGTCAGGTTCAGAAGCAGCCAAGCATCGTCGAGCCAAAGAGAGAAGACAAGGGAAACAAATGTTCGGGCCGAGTCCACAGCCTGACAGCCAGTTTGCACTGCTAACCGAGAATTGTTCTGTCATTATTATGATTTTTTGATGAAAATACTATATGTCATCTTGTCGGTAAATGTCGGTGAGTGCAGCGGTGTCCCGGAAAAATACGAGGCCCAGTTCAAAACACTAAGTGGAGGCCTATACACCAAACGAAAAAACTAATGACAAATATCAATTAATGTATTACTTTATATTACAAAATTATAAGTATATAGCAGCATAGACAAAGAGTTATACCTGTTGTGTACAACTATCACTTGAAAACCGATATTTTGCTATTTATCAGTCAACAGATTTTGTTGACTTTGTATCTGTCAAATTCTTGGCCGTTGATTTTTTACTTTAAGATTCGTGCTTCTTTTTGTGTTTTGGTGGGTAACAGCGGACGTCTGACGGGCTCGCTAGCCATTAGAGGTCCACACAAACGGGTTCGTAATACCCGTTATTTTTTATCCGTGCTCCCAATCGTTCCCCGCGGCGCCCGCAGGCGCACGTCTGCGCCGCTCCTCGCCGAGCGCCTCCCCGCGGGCGACGGATCCTTCTCGCTGCCCTTCGCGCTCCCTCTCCCGCGGCGCCCGCAGGCGGAGGTCTGCGCTGCTCCTCGCCGTGCACCTTCCCGCGGCCCACTGAGGTTTTTTCGATGCCTCCTTCTGCGTCGCCCCTCGCCGCCCCTCCCCGCGGCCCACGCAGCATCGTTGCCGCGCCTCCCGTGCACAGCCTCATGCCCTTCGCCGAGCCCACGCAAGTGCCCCGCCGTGTCGTCTGTTGAGGTGAGCAACTCAGACCTGTTTTTGTCTTTTTTGCTGTGAATGCTTCTGCCTATTGTGAGTTGCTGACGGGGTGGGGGGGTGGGGGGGGGGCGACGGGGGTCTGGCCCCCTGTATTTGTTTCTATAATAGCAAGAATATATCATGTTGTTTTGGTTGCTGCAATGTTAGATCAGTAAACTAAGTTTATGTGGATCTACAGTGTGTGTACTATCCAGTGTGTGTACTATTGATTCTATCGTGTATTTTTGGTTTGCCTTTGGCCTGTAAGATCTGCTGCCTCCATTTCTAGAATATAGCAATTGCTGTGAATTGCAGTCGCATGAGCTAAACTATTCTTCCTCCTCTCCGATTGGTTCTAATATTGTAGTGTTAATTATGCATGGACTTGTTGTTTTGCAAAGGGATTTTTTTCAAGAGAAATCTGTGATATTCAGGGTATTATGAAGGGCTCATTTTCTGATAGCACATATTTTGATTTGTTAGATGCTTGTTGGCTTATGGCTTTCTGCAACTAGGTATTTTCCGTTTGCTTGCAAATATGATTGAATAGTTTTTTTTTTTTCTTTGTGGCTTCTTTGAATGGTCAGTTTGCTTGGTATTATGTAGCCAGCCATGGAGTAAATGAAATCTGTTTTTGTGTTGTAATGTTAGTTATGTTACTATCTTGGCAAAAGGCAACCTTGCTCAATTTTGCTACAATTTTGTTTGGTGTAATCTAATGCGGCACTATGATTTAGGAGATGTCCATATATAAGCTAGTGTGCATTATCTATCTTTGTCCATAGATAATTCCGTAGCTCTGATCTTGATATTATGTATTTATCTGAATGCATACAAGTACCTAGTGAATTTCAGTCTTCTTTGGGTGTGACTGTGTGTATGAAGGCAGATTTGGTTTTGCTAACTTGGTTCGCAGACTCATTTAGCTGAGTTGGATGATGAAACTACAGGCTTAATTTAGCTGCTCTGCTCTTGGCCGGCCACCAGCTGAGTCATGTATGCAGTATGCTATGCAATTGCTTATGCTATGATATGATTCTGATCCTTCATTCATGTGCAAATGTTGCTCCCTGTCCCATGATGACCTTCATTTGCTTTAGTTCGCTCACCATATGCGCTTTGGCTACTTTTCATTTTGCATTCCTGGATCCTATAAATGGTAGGCGACTTCGGCTGCAGCTCTGTATAGCTATGGAGTAGAGTAGTGGAGTAGTAGCTGTAGCATATAGTATTGCTAGCATGCCTATTCTACTGCTGCCATATATCATGGAGTTCTCTCTCTCTCTCTCTCTCTCTAATATAGGTATGTGGTTTATTGTCTTTGACTGGTATTTTTTTTCTTTGACTTGTATTACTTGTATCTGATTATAATTTTATTTTTTTCTGTCTCGTAGCAATAGAAAGTATTTTTGGTGTATTTTTTGGCGAATGTAAGTCTAGGTATATGTTTCTGTTAGTGTGTATGACTCTGTTATGTTTCTACGCCTCCCTATATCTGGTGTAGTGTCTTTGACAGGTTATTTGAGCAGTGTTTTGATGTTGGAAGGAGTCGTTTGTAGGCCAATGGATGTGTATCTATGTGTTTATCTTTGTATGCGAATGCAAGTTTAGTATGTCTCTGTGAGCCTTTTGTTTCTCTCTGTCTCTCTCCCTCTCTCTGTATTTCTCTCTGTATGTCCTTGTCTATGTATTTCTCTCTTTGTGTGTGTTGTCTCTCTATAGGTATTTGAGTATTATTTTGATGTCAGAGGAATTCTTTTGTCGGCGAATGGAAGTTTATCTATGTGTGTGTCTTTGTCGGCGAATGCATGTCTCTGTGAGTCTTTTGTTTCTCTCTGTATTTGTCTCTCTCTCTCTCTCTTCTTGTCTCTCTCTACTGCTTATGCTGCCTTTTTGCCTATTTTGAAGTGTCTTTGTCCCTCTCTCTCTCTCTCTCTCTCTCTCTCTCTCTCTCTCTCTTGTATGTTTGAGTTTAGTTGTCTTGGCCATTATAGTTGAGTTTTTTGAGCTGAATCTGGTTGACCAATCTTTGTGTGTCTGTGATCCGAAATGTCTTTGTCTCTCTTTGTCTCCCTCTCTCTGTATTTCTCTTAACAAATGCTAAGATCTGTCGTGCACAAGTGGTGGATTTGTCAACTCCTGTGTCACTGCAATAGATAGTGGCGCATCAAGATTCAGTTTTAGGTTGCTCTACTCACTGATGGTATAAGGAAACCTGAACCTGTTGTGCAATTGCACGCTTATGTTGCAGAGCTGAACCAAGATTTGATTTGATTTCATAGCTCTCACTGGCTGGGTGGCTGTTCTGCATGTGGGATAGCAATTTATGTTCATTCTTCAGTTTTTATCTGTATCAAATAGTTTGTTGATTTGGTTGCGATTGTTTCTATGGATGGATCAAGACTGCGTTGATGCATGCTTGCCGGCATGGGGACTGGGAGGTGGTCCAGATGCTTCTTCTCTTCAGATGCAATGTAAGACGTTGTCTGATATAGGATTTTTGCCTGCTGCAATTTTTTTTTGGCTTGGCATAATAAGGTGGGTGCTGACTGTTTTTTGTCTTTTGGCTGATTCAGTGCAGATTACTTGAGTGGTCGAACAGCGCTGCATTTTGCTGCACATGATGGATTTGTTCGGTGTATTAGGCTTTTAGTTGCAGACTTTTTGTCCCAAGTGTGGCCTTGGAGGATATTGCCTCTTCTGTGGTGGATGGTGGTGATTGTCAGACGAACAGTGGAGGCAGTCCTAATTCCTCGTTGGGGCAGAAGTTTAATGAATCGTATGTGTTGTCAATGAATCAAATTTTATCGCTTGAAATAACTATCTGTTAACTCAATGCTTGTTCCAGTGCCCGTGTGAGGTACATCAACAAGCCTGCTAATGGTGGCATTACAACACTTCACTCACACCTATCAAATTTGCAGTAGTGCCATAGGGAAATGTGACAGCTGAGACATTAGCACCCAAGTCAATCAACAACTGCATGCAACCTAAGTGACCGTTCAATGGTCAGTGCGAATAATAAAATGTCGGCCCCATAAGTACGGTCTCCAGTGTCGCACCGCCTGCACCAAACCAATCAGCTCCCGCTCATAAGCGGCGAGCTTGAGATGCCGGGCTGCGAAGGGCCGGCTGAAGAAGGCAAGGGGTCCAGCGCCCTGATGGAGCACCGCACCGAACCCCGTGCCCGACGCGTCGAAGTCCACCACGAATGCCTGCTCGAAATCCGGCATTTGGAGTACCGGGCCGGTGGTGAGGGCGGTCTTGAGCTGCTGAAAGGCCGCCGAATGGCGTGGCACGCAGGGCGGTGTGGAACGAAGTGTTGTAGCAGTACTCCGCCCATGCCAGCCAGTCCACCCAGGCGCGCGGTCGATCACCTGTAACACAACGTAGGTACATTGCGATCACCTTGTTGACGACCTCCGACTGGCCGTCGGTCTGAGGGTGGAAGGCCGTGCTCAGCTTGAGGTCCACGCCCGCGCACTTGAAGAGGTCGTTCCAGACATTGCCTGTAAACACGGGGTCCCGATCGCTGACGATGGAGGACAGGAACCCGTGCAACCGCACCACGCCGTCGAAGAATGCCCGGGCCACCGATGACGCCGTGTAGGGGTGCCCGAGCGGGATGAAGTGGGCGTACTTGGAAAATCGATCGACCACCGTGAGGATGACCGACTTCCCGCCCACCTTGGGCAGCCCCTCGATGAAGTCCATCGAGATGTCCGCCCACACCTGGGACGGCACGGCGAGGGGCTGCAGCAGCCCGGCGGGCTGTAGAGTCTCCGTCTTGTTCCGCTGGCACGTGCGGCAAGTGCGCACCCAATCTTGCACCAAGGTTCGGTCGCCGGGGATGTAAAATTCAGCGCGAAGTCGGTGCAGCGTTTTCTGGACTCCTTCATGGCCGGCTGAATGAGCCAACGTGAGCGCCTGGTGACGAAGGTCGCCATGATCCGGGATGAACACCCTGGCGCCGTGGAGGAGCAGGCCGTCGGCCAGCTGCCAAGGCCCGGCCAACGTGCCCGCCTGCAGCTGCTGGAGGAGCAGTCGGCTGTCTGGAGCCGCCGCTGTGGCGCGGCGAACGTCGTCGAGGAAAGCGAACGAAGGTCCGACACCGCCCGTCGACCACCTCGGCCGACCGACCCAGCTCCGGGCCAGACGTACTCCGCGATCGCTGACGGGACAAGGCGTCCGCCACAACGTTGAGCCGGCCGGGGCGGTACTCCACCTCGAAGTCGAAGCCGAACAGCTTGCTCAGCCATTGATGCTGAGGCACGGTGGAGAGGCGCTGATCCAGGAGATACTTTAAGCTGAAATGGTCAGTGCGAATAATAAAATGTCGGCCCCATAAGTACGGTCTCCAGTGTCGCACCGCCTGCACCAAACCAATCAGCTCCCGCTCATAAGCGGCGAGCTTGAGATGCCGGGCTGCGAAGGGCCGGCTGAAGAAGGCAAGGGGTCAGCGCCTCGATGGAGCACCGCGACCAACCCCGTGCCCGACGCGTCGCAGTCCACCACGAAGGCCTGCTCGAAATCCGGCATTTGGAGCACCGGGCCGGTGGTGAGGGCGGTCTTGAGCTGCTGAAAAGCCGCCTGGGCGTCCTCGCCCCAAACGAAGGCGTCACGCCGTAGTAGACGCGTGAGGGGCGCCGCGATGACCCCTCGGTCGCGGATTGTCACGCCCCACTTTTAATGGGTCGTTAATCACACGTGTTTGCGCCAGGATCACGCCACAAACACGTCTATTAGTAACAGATAATGGTAAACAGAATTAATAAATAACCGAGCTGTAGAAATATAGGATAGATAGGGACTTACAGTGGCGACGAAGGGTCACCAAGCCGGGTTACAATATCAGAGTTGGCCAACCGAGAAGCGGTGGATTAACTATGACACCGCCCGCACTCCACAAAAGGCGGACTTGTGCACGGATGAACTCGGGCTTCAACGCCCTTCTCCTAAGCAAACACTTCGAACTCCTACGATACGCTATCCTCTATCGCGTCGTCGATCTTACCTTCACATGTGCCGATATCCGCAAAAATAGAGGGGTGAGTACAAACGTGATTTAAAGCAAGTCCCAACCGGGGGGTTGTAATTATTAAGGGTTTGGGCCCTAGCAGAGTCTCTAAAACTGCTCTCGCTAGTTCCCGGTTTATCTCATGTCATCACCGCTGTCATGACACCACAGGTTAGTCGTCATAAGTGTATATCTAATCATAGATGTTCGGCCTAGCACTTGCCCATTCCAAGGACGTGGCTATTCGAATAGATTCGGTTAACTCTGCAGAGGTGTACAAATTTCCCCACACGAAGGGCCATCTTCTCCCACATACGGTTGGTCAAAGGTGGTCCAACGAGATTCCGTACCCGCTTGGATGCCTCCTAGGTATATCGGTATAATCTTCACCACGACTTCTCAGGGGTTGGAAGGATAACACGTCACCCTAAGATGACGCATCACCCTAGACAATATGGTGATACCAAATCACCCGCGGCTTTACAGGTAATACCTTATTACCCAACCTATACTGTCAACACCACACTCAATCATAAATCATCAATATGTGCCTCTAGCACTGCGCCACTGCGCCCAAACACTTACGCGGAAGACCACTCAGCATCCACGCCAACCGGACCATGGGGCCACTCTCCCCATGTCTGCTCCCAATAGGTCGTTTGCCTACTCCGGCCACCTTGGCTCCAATTATACCTCAACCCAACGGGGTGTGGAATCAAGCCGCCCCATCCCGGCGTGTGGCTGTACGTAATATTACACTAGGTAGAAGGTCTATGAACCGGTCCTTAGGGGAGGCGAGTATCTCTCCGCAGGAACCCTGTTGACACTTGTTAACGTATACTTTTAATTGTCAACTAAACATGGAAAAGGACTAAAATATAATTAGATAACCTTATTAGGGGTTTATACTAATGATTTCCATGAGTTTTGGTAAAGTTGTGATTTGCGGGACTTAACGAAAAAACAAGAAATGACGTGGCATACGACCGGCGTAGCATAGCGCAATCCAACTCGAAACAAGTCTAGAAGGCTCCGGATTACTCCCGACGTGAACCAAACTTGGCACCGAAGAAAACATCATCTAGAAGACTCCGAAGCCACGACGCATCAGCGGGGCCGAGGGTGGGACCCACCACGGGCCGATCGGCCCAATAACCGGGCCGATCGGCCCGCTTGGCGACCAAGTCACCTGTCTCGGGGAAGCTTCCTCCACCGCCTCTAAGACGCAATCTAAACCCGGTCGTATAATGACGGTTTGATCCGAGGGTGTCGGTTAAGCACGAAGATTAGTACCACATTGCCCTGCTGAAGCTGAAGAGACATAAGAAGACCCCTATATAAGCAAGCCCCCGTGCCCCACGGCTTCAATCATCTCGAGATCAACTCATCATCATATCGGATCGAGATCCGACTCTAGTCGGCGGCCTTAGCTCTAGTTCAAGAACAAGAAGTAGAAGATTAGACAAGATGTAGAACTAGAAGCCCTAGATTAGAGTTGAGAGTAGAGCTTCAAGTTGAGAGAATTAGAGCGCGGTTGAGGCGGAGTTGAAGGAAGGCCCGAGTCTGTCGGCGCCTCCATCTTCTTCTTCCTCCTCGGAGTTGGTGCCATTGGAGCGCAACTCGAGATCTTGTGGATTGTTCGACTTCCATTCGAGTAAGTGATATTGTTTCTATTATTCTTAAGGTTCGTATTTCTTTGATAAGATTACTTTGATTCTTGGTTGCTCTTGAGTTAAAGTTGTTAGATTAATGTAAGCGTGGTGCTTAGATTGACTAGCTTATTACGAATACCTTCTATAGGCCGGGGTGAAGACACTTGTTAAGGCCGATCGTGGTGGTGACAGCGCCATTGAGTCCTTTGTTACGCCTGCCCCGTTTATAGAAATCGTAGGAGCCCCTGCGTTGTTAGCGTAGATTCCCTTTATTAAGAGTTTCTTCATGACAACCCCTCTTAAGAACAATGTGCAAATGATTGATTTACTTGAAGTGAGAACAAGACCTTCCTAATGGAACTCCTTACCTCTCTTTTAATCTAGTTTTAGCCACTCTCGGATTTAGCTATACACTTCAACCTACTCTCTCACCTTCTCCCTGTGGATTCGATATTTAAAGCCCTATTCGGGTGAAGTGCTCACCGGTATCCGTTAAACTATGGATTATCCATCATAATATTCCTGTAGGTTAACAAATACCAACAAACCCCTCGTGGCGATTCCCGATGTGGTATTTAGGTTCTACCAGACTACCACTACTCACCTCTTTTGTTGGTTAGTGTTCATTAGGCATTCTCTTGTTTCTTCTTGATTACAACGTACGAGTGTAGATAACGTGGATGATTACGTCATCCGGCTTAGCTCCATAGCTACATTATCAGGCTCATACCACTATTTACTACTCCGGTTATCATATCATCATCATTATATCATCATATTAATTAAGGTCATGATTAAGGGGGGGTAAGGACTTGCCTGGGAGGTTCTTACAAATCGCACGGCGTCGAACGTAGGGCTCGCTCCGTTCACGGCAAACTCCTACTTAGGGCGACTAACTACCGCGCAACTATCACGTGATAAAGAGGGCACAAACAAACCTAGAATTTAAGTGGGCACCAAATAATGGGACAGGGGCATGAAAATATAGAGGATGATTTTAGAGGAATTTAGGAATTGGAATGGAGTGATTTGGAGTTAGGATGGAGAAGATATGAATTTCCAAAGTTTAATAAAGGATTTATAAATACATTAAACTTTGGAAATAAGTTGGGAATTTTGGATACATGGAATGAGGGTAATAATTTATGAGTGGGGTGCTGGGTGTACCTAGTTTATTTATAAATTTTCTGGGAATTTTTCTATACATGGAAAATGTATTTTGCATCCTCCAGGTACGTTATGTCGGGTGCGCATAGCATTTTCCATGGCTGACGCGCGGGGTCCAGCATGCTGACACTGTCCGCCGCACTGTTCTGTGAACTCTGTTCACAGGTCATGGACCGATCTAGGTCGCCCCCCTCCTTCTCTCTCTATTCCAGTAGACCATGTCTATTTAAATGAGAGGTAACGAATTGTATCTCTGACACGTGGGTCCATGGTAAGGGATAAGAAGGAGAGTGCTGTTCGTTCCGTTTGATCACGAGTCCACCATTCCCCATCCGTTCGCTCGGTCACTGGTACGACGCCCGTCGTCCTCGTCCCCAATCGAACGAGCCGAGAGGGAGAGCAAGGAGGAGCGGATGGGAGGGGCAACAGGCTGCCAGCAGCGTGCGCGTCAGCGCGTTGGAGCGGGGCTCCGGTTGCCGGCGGCACTCGGCTGATGCGGTGCGTGAGCGCGGCAGCGTGGTTCCCCGGCGGCGGGTGACGAGCAGTACGGTGTCAAGCAGCGTGGCGGCGGGGGCGAGTCCGGCCTCGACGGCGGCGTCCCCGGCCTCGGCACGTCAAGGAACGGCGGCGGTAGCCGGTGGCCACGGCGCGGGCGGGTGCGGCGTGGCTGCGCCGTGCGCAGTCCATGGCGGCGTTCCCGTCGGCGTAGCGTGCGCGGCGTGGTTGCAGCAAGGCAAGGCGGTGGCGGAGCTCCAGCGGCGTCCGAGCGCGGTGGCGGGCGATTCGGGAGCGCGGCGGCTTCGACGTCCTCGTCCTCGACACAGCGCTCAGCGAGCTGAGCGGCGGCGAGTCTCAGTTGGCGCGGAGCTGGCGCGACGGAGGCAGGGCGCAGTGCACCCATGCAGGCCTCGGCGTCGCCGTTCCGGCGCTGAGCTCGGGATGGCGAGCTCGGGGGCCTTGCCCGGCTATTTATAGCCGCGCGCGGGCTGCTGAGGACGGCGCAGCACCGGGATATTTTCCGGCAATCCAATGGAGCTCCAGCTGGGCCTTGATGGAACGTGTCATGCCTGGTTCAGCGAGGTCAGAGATGGCGCTGTGGAGAAGTCGCCGGCACAGCACCGGTGAGCAAACGCCGTACAGCTCCTTGGTGGCCGGACATGGAGATATTTGCCGGCAATGGAGCAGGTGGCCCTGCTGTGCGTGAGCTGGTGCCCGGCGGGACGCGACGGCGAGCTGGCAGCAAGCTGTTGTCAGCGTGCTGCACGTGGCCGCGGCGTTGATGCGCTACAGGGAGACGGTGGATGGAGGCGGGATCTTTTCCGACATGGCCATATTGCTCTGCTGTGCCAAGATCAACGCTGCTGTGCAGCGCGTGTTTCGTGTGCGTTCAGCAGAGAGGAGGGGATGGGAGAGGAAGAGATATATGACGAGTGGGGGCCACATGTAAGAGAGAGGGGAAAGGAACCGGTGGGTGCCTCAGTTGGGCCGTGCCGCCGGCTGGGCCAAGAAGAGGAATGAGCTCGAGCTGCTCTAGTTCTCTTTCTATTTTTCCCTTGCGTATATACGTATAGTATATGTATGAACGTATGTACACATGTATAATATGTATTTTCATATACATAGCTATTTTATTTACATGTGTATGTATCCCTTCATATATAGTCATGTACACGTATATACATGGAGTGGCCTCGTCACTCTCCCAGAAGTATTTATACATGCACCGATGTATATGTATAATGTGATTCCCAGATAATAAACTAAGGTACATTTGGTTGGAAATGGAATTTTAGGAATATTGTTGGAAGGTGGTGGTTGGTAAAATAAGGAAGGATCAAGGAGGTTATTTGGTGGGAATGGTCAAGGAATATATCATTTGGTGCCAACATGAATTCCAGCGACAAGCAAACGAGCACACAAGCATTCAAACATATATCCTAAATAATCTATATGGTGGGATTTTCATGCAAGGTTTTGGAAAACAGGGTTTCGGTTTAGCGGAAATTAAATCAAGTTTTAGTTGTTATTCAAAAGTTCAAATTTTTAGTGAATTTTAAAATGATGCAAAAACACGGGTGTTACAAATCTACCCCACTTAGATGAATCTCGCCCCCCGAGATTCCAAGTCTACAGAGTGAAGGTCCTAATTGAGGCCTATAGGGATAGAGAGATAGAGAGGGAGGGAAAACTATCCACTGCTTACAGTGTTGTCTTTTCCGAACCTCTACGATTATCGTGCTACTCTATTACTAGGGCAACACGATATTGTGGAGGGCTTGCCTTCTACTGCTGGAGATTACTGCTGCTTTTACCCCTGGTTCTTGGTCTGCATCTGGTTTTCAAAATCTTCGGGTCTTCTTCGACGGCTACCCCACTTAGAGGATTTATTCCTCTAGTGTCTCCGGTCTTCTAGTATCCTCCGAGGTCTTCTAGTGCTTGTCTTCTAGCTTGTTCCTTCGCGGTCTTCTCGTGGTGTATCTCATTTGTCGGATTCTTCTCGAGTAACAGTTATCGAACTTGGGATTCCATTTCTCATTTGGAACCCTAAGTTTTTCGTTGCTCTTTATTTTATCATCTTAGCCCATTTCCATATTTCCTCATTTCTTCTTGTTCTCGCCCGACTCATATTTTTCTTTCTTTTGCCTATAGCTCTACCCCACTTAGAAAAATTTTCTTCTTATCCTCGCATTCACTTATGCACCGTCATTTTATTTACCGTTGGTGAATCACGCTTTAGGTCGTGGAGTTCACATGGATTCGGATTATTCGAGAGAGTTACAACAAAGAGAGCAAAACGGAAGCTACGACTCTACAGCTTATACCTCCCTTGGGAGAGACTACTTCCTTCCCCCGGACACGGGGCTTCATTCCCCGGTTCTATGGGTCCATCGGTTGTCTTTGAGCGGGGTCTTCCCTTCGTCCGAGGGATAGGAGGGGTCCCTCTTGTCCGTCTTCTGTCGGCGTCGGTGGACTGGTGATGTCCACCCTTCTTCTCGTGGAGGGGTTAGGGGAAATCTCCTCCACTTTTGCAGGTTCTGTCTCGTGCATATTGAACTTTCGGCGCCTCGATGTGGGGATGATGTAGGCGTCTCTCAGCTCTTGGGCATGTTGCTCTTGGGTGGTTTTCAGGATCTCGGCGAGTGTAAACTCCCGGCGTACGGCCGCGACGACTTTTTCTCGTGCGTGAGCGTGTTCTGCGAGGAGTTGTTGGATGTAGCATTCAGCTTGCTCGGCTCGATGGATCAGGCTTCTTATGGCGGTGTCTTGGCGGTCGTACTGCTCATCAAGGACGAGCAAGTAGGATAGCAGGTGCTTGATGACGGGGCTGCCTTCTGGACCTTGCACGCTCTCCAGGCGAGCAATCCAGGCAGGGTGATTCTTGCCTTCTGGTGGTAGGTACCTCATGGGGGTGCGGGCGATGGGCTCGTTGTAGATTTGGCAGAGGCGGTGGAGTGCCTTGCGAGCTACGGCTTGGTAGGTGTCGGGGAAGTGAAAACCAATGGTGGTCACACTCCAGTCTTCAGTGAGGGCGGGGTAGTCTCGACTCTTGGCGATGTAGACGGTGACTTCGCAACGATGGGTGCCGCGTTCTTCATATTCGCTACCTTCATACTCAGGGAGTTCTCGGATGCCAAGGTTTTGGGCGGTGTGGTAGAGAAGTTGGGGAAATCCAGGGGTGTTGATGCACTGGCTGCTAACCCAAGTGCCGGCCATTTTGGCTATGGGTGGTGATGATTCTCGATGAGTGGATGGTAAGGGTGTGATGGCAGAGGGTGAAGGATGGAGGCTAGCAGTGGAATGTTTGGAGTGGGATGGTGGTGAGAGCGATGGTGGTGCTCTTTTTATAATGGGTCGAGGGTGATGTCTTCTGGGAGAAGCTTGGTGACTGGTGTCAGGGCTATGGTGTGTGATGGAAGGAATGGGAGTGCGTCTCCTGTATCCATTGACCTTGTAATAGTGTCATGGTCATGGGGACTGTGTGGTCTTGGCCGGTGGATTCCCTATCGTGGAATCTTTGTGTCCTCTCTACTATCGGCATATTTGTTTCCGGCATTTCCGTAGGCTTCTGGGGCATCGGTTTGCCTTCGGGCATAACTATCTTTTATGGGCTTGATGACTGTCCTCATTTATTGATTATCTTCTACTTGTGTTGCTGGTCTTCGGCTTCGGCTTGCATTACTGGCACGGGGTTGCCACTTGAACTGTTGTGTTGTCTTGATCGGCTTCAACGGTTGTGGTTCGGGGTCAAAGTAACAAAGCAGATCGCAGCTTTTCAAGATTGAGGTGACAAAGATGTCGGCAATGTTGCACGGTCGTCGATCCACAAGAATAACCGAGGCGACGGCGTGTGACGGCCGTAGGGAAGAACACCGTGTGGTTCAACGGCTACATCGTGGAGTCCACCGGTTGTCGTTACGTTCCGCAGTTAGTTCCTACTCTATCTGGTCTAGAAAGGGAGTGGGAGGGAAAAGCATAAGGTACGATAAGGATCTACCTAACTAAGGATTAGGGGAAAGCAAGCATTTTAGGTAGGGATAGACTTTGGGGTATCCTAGTAACACGGGTGTTAGGAAACAACACAAACTTACCTGGTGTGAATCGTATGAAAGGTTAGTCACGGCGAACTAAGTTTGAAGGGAAACTTGTCTTATTACTCGTGACTGGAGGGAATTTTCAATATGTTCACTGATCCTATCAGAATTTTCCTTCCATTGTTCACTACGAGTAGTAACAATGGAGAGATTTTCCTTTAGGATTAGAAAGAATAGGGCATCATATTAAACAAACAAGCGCGTCAATAGTTCTCATCACGGGACGCTTACATCGATGATACATGGTCGCATCACGCATAGCAACTGCCATGACGATTATTGCACGACTTTGCACCTACTAAAGGCCTTGAAGCCTAGACATCTATGACTGCGAGCGAACGCTTAGCAACTAATGCTAAGACATGGCTTGCACAACAAGCTTGCACGCGGATAATACTACTCGAACTTATTTTGTTGCCGGGACTTTATGCCTTATAGAGATTCCATCAAGGCTAGACTTGCACATTGCATTAGCGCCCACATAGGTGCTCGGATATTCTTCGCATTTCCAGTGCCGGTCACTGTATAGCTTTCGAATCCTTCCTGTTGGGGCTTTTGGAACATGCAAGTTTATTACGCACTTTGGATCTTGGTCTTCTTAAAACTCTCGATTTTAATATCGAGGAAGGCCAAAGTATCCTAAGTACTTTAGTATCTCTAAGGGGAGTCGTAGAAACTCTCCTTTAGCCAGGCTGTCCGATTGAGATCATCCTTACTAGTCCATTGCTGCAAGAGTTTCGATGTTGCCATCGATTCCGCAACATACAAACTATTGTAGTAAGGTGTACTCGAAGCAACAAGTTTAAAAGTAGTTATCCTTATGTGAAGTTAAAATTTTGTTAACCCAAAATTCATCCTATGGACAAGCTCGGCTCGATACCACTGTCACGCCCCACTTTTAATGGGTCAGTTAATCACACGTGTTTGCGCCCGGGATCACGCCACAAACACGTCTATTAGTAATGATAATGGTAAACAGAATTAATAAATAACCGAGCTGTAGAAATATAGGATAGATAGGGACTTACAGTGGCGACAAAGGGTCACCAAGCCGGGTTACAATATCAGAGTTGGCCAACCGAGAAGCGGTGGATTAACTATGACACCGCCTGCACTCCACAAAGGCGGACTTGTGCACGGATGAACTCGGGCTTCAACGCCCTTCTCCTAAGCAAACACTTCTCGAACTCCTACGATACGCTATCCTCTATCGCGCCGCCGATCTTACCTTCACATGTGCCGATATCTCGTAAAATAGAGGGGTGAGTACAAACGCATTTTCGGCAAGTCCCAAACTGGGGGTTGTAATTATTAAGGGTTTGGGCCCTAGCAGAGTCTCTAAAATCGCTCTCGCTAGTTCCGGTTTATCTCATGTCATCACCATTTGTCATGACACCACAAAAGTTAGTCGTCATAAGTGTATATCTAATCATAGATGTTCGGCCTAGCACTTGCCCATTCCAAGGGACGTGGCTATTGAATAGATTCGGTTAACTCGCAGAGGTGTACAAATTTCCCCACACGAAGGGCCATCTTCTCCCACATACGGTTGGTCAAAGGTGGTCCAACGAGATTCCGTACCAGCTTGGATGCCTCCTAGGTATATCGGTATAATCTTCACCACGACTTCTCGGGGTTGGAAGGATAACACGTCACCCTAAGATGACGATCACCCTAGACAATATGGTGATACCAAATCACCGAGGGCTTTTGTGTAATACCTTATTACCCAACCTATACTCATCAACACCACACTCAATCATAAATCATCAATATGTGCCTCTAGCACCGCGCCCATCGCGCCCAAACACTTACGCTGAAGACCACTCAAAGATCCACGCCAACCAGGACCATGGGGCCACTCTCCCCATGTCCGCTCCCCAATAGGTCGCTTGCCTACTCCCACCACCTTGGCTCCAATTATACCTCAATCCAACGGGTGTGGAATCAAGCGCCCCCATCCCGGCGTGTAGGGTGGCTGTACGTAATATTACACTAGGTAGAAGGTCTATGAACCGGTCCTTAGGGAGGCGTAGTATCTCTCCGCAGAACCCCGGGCGATTCCCCGATGTGGTATTTAGGCTCTACCGGACTACCACTACTCACCTCTTTTGTTGGTTAGTGTTCATTAGGCATTCTCTTGTTTCTTCTTGATTACAACGCACGAGTGTAGATAACGTGGATGATTACGTCATCCCGCTTTAGCTCCATAGCTACATTATCGTGCTCATACCACTATTTACTACTCCTAAGTTATCATATCATCATCATTATATCATCATATTAATTAAGGTCATGATTAAGGGGGTAAGGACTTGCCAGGAGGTTCTTACAAATCGCACGGGCGTTGAACGTAGGGCTGGCTCGTTCCTCGCAAACTCCTACGGGCGACGAACTACAAGAACTATCACGTGATAAAGAGGGCACAAACAAACCTAGAATTTAAGTGGGCACCAAATAATGGGACAGGGGCATGAAAATATAGAGGATGATTTTAGAGGAATTTAGGAATTGGAATGGAGTGATTTGGAGTTAGGATGGAGAAGATATGAATTTCCAAAGTTTAATAAAGGATTTATAAATACATTAAACTTTGGAAATAAGTTGGGAATTTTGGATACATGGAATGAGGGTAATAATTTATGAGTGGGGTGCTGGGTGTACCTAGTTTATTTATAAATTTTCTGGGAATTTTTCTATACATGGAAAATGTATTTTGCATCCTCCAGGTACGTTATGTCGGGTGCGCATAGCATTTTCCATGGCTGACGCGCGGGGTCCAGCATGCTGACACTGTCCGCCGCACTGTTCTGTGAACTCTGTTCACAGGTCATGGACCGATCTAGGTCGCCCCCTCCTTCTCTCTCTATTCCAGTAGACCATGTCTATTTAAATGAGAGGTAACGAATTGTATCTCTGACACGTGGGTCCATGGTAAGGGATAAGAAGGAGAGTGCTGTTCGTTCCGTTTGATCACGAGTCCACCATTCCCCATCCGTTCGCTCGGTCACTGGTACGACGCCCGTCGTCCTCGTCCCCAATCGAACGAGCCGAGAGGGAGAGCAAGGAGGAGCGGATGGGAGGGGCAACAGGCTGCCAGCAGCGTGCGCGTCAGCGCGTTGGAGCGGGGCTCCGGTTGCCGGCGGCACTCGGCTGATGCGGTGCGTGAGCGCGGCAGCGTGGTTCCCCGGCGGCGGGTGACGAGCAGTACGGTGTCAAGCAGCGTGGCGGCGGGGCGAGTCCGGCCTCGACGGCGGCGTCCCCGGCCTCGGCACGTCAAGGAACGGCGGCGGTAGCCGGTGGCCACGGCGCGGGCGGGTGCGGCGTGGCTGCGCCGTGCGCAGTCCATGGCGGCGTTCCCGTCGGCGTAGCGTGCGCGGCGTGGTTGCAGCAAGGCAAGGCGGTGGCGGAGCTCCAGCGGCGTCCGAGCGCGGTGGCGGGCGATTCGGGAGCGCGGCGGCTTCGACGTCCTCGTCTCGACACAGCGCTCAGCGAGCTGAGCGGCGGCGAGTCTCAGTTGGCGCGGAGCTGGCGCGACGGAGGCAGGGCGCAGTGCACCCATGCAGGCCTCGGCGTCGCCGTTCCGGCGCTGAGCTCGGGATGGCGAGCTCGGGGGCCTTGCCCGGCTATTTATAGCCGCGCGCGGGCTGCTGAGGACGGCGCAGCACCGGGATATTTTCCGGCAATCCAATGGAGCTCCAGCTGGGCCTTGATGGAACGTGTCATGCCTGGTTCAGCGAGGTCAGAGATGGCGCTGTGGAGAAGTCGCCGGCACAGCACCGGTGAGCAAACGCCGTACAGCTCCTTGGTGGCCGGACATGGAGATATTTGCCGGCAATGGAGCAGGTGGCCCTGCTGTGCGTGAGCTGGTGCCCGGCGGGACGCGACGGCGAGCTGGCAGCAAGCTGTTGTCAGCGTGCTGCACGTGGCCGCGGCGTTGATGCGCTACAGGAGACGGTGGATGGAGGCGGGATCTTTTCCGACATGGCCATATTGCTCTGCTGTGCCAAGATCAACGCTGCTGTGCAGCGCGTGTTTCGTGTGCGTTCAGCAGAGAGGAGGGATGGGAGAGGAAGAGATATATGACGAGTGGGGCCACATGTAAGAGAGAGGGAAAGGAACCGGTGGGTGCCTCAGTTGGGCCGTGCCGCCGGCTGGGCCAAGAAGAGGAATGAGCTCGAGCTGCTCTAGTTCTCTTTCTATTTTTCCCTTGCGTATATACGTATAGTATATGTATGAACGTATGTACACATGTATAATATGTATTTTCATATACATAGCTATTTTATTTACATGTGTATGTATCCCTTCATATATAGTCATGTACACGTATATACATGGAGTGGCCTCGTCACTCTCCCAGAAGTATTTATACATGCACCGATGTATATGTATAATGTGATTCCCAGATAATAAACTAAGGTACATTTGGTTGGAAATGGAATTTTAGGAATATTGTTGGAAGGTGGTGGTTGGTAAAATAAGGAAGGATCAAGGAGGGTATTTGGTGGGAATGGTCAAGGAATATATCATTTGGTGCCAACATGAATTCCAGCGACAAGCAAACGAGCACACAAGCATTCAAACATATATCCTAAATAATCTATATGGTGGGATTTTCATGCAAGGTTTTGGAAAACAGGGTTTCGGTTTAGCGGAAATTAAATCAAGTTTTAGTTGTTATTCAAAAAGTTCAAATTTTTAGTGAATTTTAAAATGATGCAAAAACACGGGTGTTACACGGATGAACTTGCGGTAGTAGCCGGCGAGGCGCCAGAAGCCCCCGCAGCCACGAAAGCAGAACGCGGGCGCCGGCAGGTGGCCACCGCCCACCTTGGCCGCGATCCATGGCCACACCTTCCGCCGAGATGACGCGGGCCAAGGTGAAATCTCATGTTTGGTTTTGGAAATTGATGACGACACTTGTGGACTAACCCTTGCTCTAAGTGTATGACTTTAGAAAGGATTAGAAGGATGACAAGGAGCATGATGATCATGAACATGGACAATGGTGGTGGACATGATGGATCGTCAAGCTCGATGATCGGCTTGAGAGGAACCCGAGATCAAGGCAAAGGTATACTTGATAGGGTTTTCCTTTCGGTGATCAAGACACGATAGAGCGTGTGATCACATTATAGGATAGATAGCCGACTATCAAGAGGGGATGCCGCGACAATCCTTGCATGAAGTGCTTCTAGGTCCAATTGACTTGCATATTGCATTTAGGACATGAGAGCACTAACTTCGATCTTGCCTAACATCTCGACGCCCTAACATTGGTGATAACGTGATCATCTTGGATGTGTTGGCAACCCATGGCAAGAGGCGAAGCAAGTTGGAAGCAAAGAGCAAAGAAAAGAAAGAAGAAGATGTTGTCCCGAGGCGGCCGGACGCGACGAGGTGCTGGCCGGACGCGACCGACCGACGCTCCGGCCAAGGCGTCCGGCAGAGAGCAGCATGAAAAACACCGGACGCCGTGGATCGGACGCCGGGCCGGACTTCGGCCGACCGACCGGACCGGGCGGACCGGACGCCGGTTACCGTTAGCTCTGGGCCCGATGGCCTTGTTGGTAGCGACCGGAAGAAGATGACGGACGCTGGACCGACCGCCGGTGCGTCCCGGCGGGGTGCGCCCCGGTCACCCCCGCAGAGAGCCCATTTTGAAGTCCAACGGCTCTATCTCGTGAGGGGGTCTATATATATTGGTTTGGCCGGTATTGGGACCCCTCTCTTGCACATTTGAACACTCCTACACACTTGTGAGCTTGTGAGACTCCTCTCCACTCATCTCTTCACTCTAACTTCGAATCTTGAGTGAGTTTGAGAGTGATAGAAGTGCATTGCTTGATTAGTCTTGCATCTAGAGGCACTTCATCCTTGGAGAAGCCGCGGGATTCTTGTTTTCTTGGGAATTTGCTTGGTTCCCTAGCGGCTTGGAGCAAGAGGCGGTGTTGAGCTCAAGTGGAGCTTGTTTGAGGCCACACCGGTGGTGATTGTGAGGGGTCGTTCCTACCCCGCGGGAGATTCGCGAAAAGGAGCACTAGTGGATTGCTCGTGGCTTGTTGGACCCTCTCTTGTGTTTGTTGCTTGAGCTCCCATTGGGGATTTGACACCGGTCATTAAGCTTAGCAACATCAAGTGAGTGTGTCGCCACAACGAGGACTTAGCGTGCCGGCAAGCACGTGAACCTCGGTAAAAAATCATCGTGTCTATTGTCTTGAGCTCGTTGGAGATTTCTCATTGCACACGGTGATTGGGTTCATCCTCTACACCGCGGTGGTATTGTATTCTAGCACTCCTTTGCATTATTTTGGTAGTATTCTTGTTAGGGTGCTTAGTTGAGTAGTTGCTTAGCCTTGTTAGCTCCTAGTGGTAGAACTAGTTAGAATTACTTGTCCACCTAGGAGTAACTTAGCAACCTAGCCTTGGTGTGTGACTAGAGATATTAGTCTTGCTAAGAATTGTTAGGAGGCTTGCATAGTTAGCTCGAAGCATTTGCATTTGTGCTACGCCGCCTTATTTACTAACCGCCTTGTTTAGTGGTGTTTGTAGAAATTTTAATAGGCTATTCACCCCCCCTCTAGCCATTAGGACCTTTCAAGTGGTATCAAAGCCGAGGCACCGTATTTGAGTGGCTTAACATCCAACGGTGACAAGAAAATGGCTACAATGTTTCATGTGAACAACACCAAGAAGGCGCCACCTTTCGATGGCACAAACTTTGCCTATTGGAAGGTTAAGATGACCGCACACCTCAAGTCAATCAATAGAGAAGTGTGGGTTGTCACGGAGAAGAAGTTTGAGGTTGCCAAACCCGAAGAGCCAAACCGCCTAGAAGAGAAGAAGCTATATGCCAATGATGTGGCCGTGAGTGCTTTCCATGAGGCATTCAATGATCGTGTCTTTGAGCAAGTCAAGAGCCTCACCATTGCTCATGACATATGGAAGAAGCTAGAGGAGTGCTATGAGGGCACCAAAGGCGCCAAGCAAGCCAAGGCATACATAAAGCTTGAGCAATTCAATAGCTTCAAGATGGAAGATGATGAGAGCGTGTCGGAGATGTTCCACCGCATGCAAGTGTTGGTGAACGATCTCAATGCACTTGGTGAGGAGATCAAGGACAAGACCTTCAACATGAAGTTCTTGAGGTGTTTGCTTAGGAGAGGTTTGGGATGTTCATCACCGTGCTTGTGAGGACAAATTTGAAGGATTTGACACCCAACCAATTGCTTGATGAGGTGATGACCGATGACTCATATAGAGATGACAAGAAGAAGCAAGAACTCATCAACAAGGCAAACAAGAAGGTCAAGGATGAAGACAAGAAAGAAGATAAGAAGAGCTTGGCACTCAAGGCTAGCTCATCATCCAAGGGCAAAAAAAAGAAAGAAGAATCAAGTGATGATGAAAGCGGCACTTCTACAAGTGGAAGTGAGATTGATGAGCACATGGCCCTCTTTGTGAGGAAATTGGGCAAGTATGTGAAGAAGAGCTACATCTCCTCCAAGAAGAACAAGAAGAAGCAATCATCCAAGAAGAAGACCAAGAATGGCAAGAATGAAGGCAACATGACATGTTTTCGTTGCCATGATGATTGTCACTTGATTGCGGAGTGCCCATATGAGAGTGATGATGAGAAGGGCATCAAGAAGGCAAGAAAGAAGAATGATGCCAAGAATAAGAAAGAGAAGAAGCCCAAGAAGAAGAATGAGTCCCATGTTGCTATATGGGATAGTGATGGTTCATCTTCTTCAAGTGATGAAGAGGAGGACAAGAAGAAGAAGAAGGGACAAGCCCACCTTGCTATGCATGACAAGATCTCCCTCTTCGACACTCCTTCATCATGCTTCATGGCTAAGGCCACTAAGGTACAATCTATCACTAATGATGATGATGATAGTGATAGTGATAGTGATGATGAGGAACCAACATACACTAAGGAAGAATTGAAAACCATGCTTGATGATAGCATTGACATGTACAAGGATAGTAGAAAGGAGGCCAAGGGCTTGCGCAAGGAAATAAAAAGGCCTTAAGCAAGAACTTGAGGAGCTTCGGGCATCTTATGAGAGTCTAAAGGTAGACCATAAGAAGCTTGAGAAATCTCATTCTAAGCTAGAGAAAGCTCACTCCTCTCTACTAGAAGAGCACAAGTTGTGCCAAGTTGTGGAAGATGTTAGTACATGTCATGCTAGCATCATGTGTGATCTTCTAGATGATGATTCATCTCCCAAGTGTGACACCTCCACTAGCATTATCACTAGCACATCCATCTCTAGTGAGGATACTTGCAACCCAATGCTTATTCATGAGAATGCAAGTTTGAAAGAGGGAAGTAAAGGAGCTCAATCACTCCTTGGCTAAGGCCTATGGTGGTGAGGACCGCTTGCTTATGTGCTTGGGTAGCCAAAGGGCATCCTTGTATAAGGAGGGCTTAGGCTATATCCCCAAGAAAGGCAAGGCCGCCTATGTGACTCACAAGACTCGTTTTGTGAAGAACAATGGTAGCTATTGCAAAGCTTGCAAGCAAGTTGGTCATTTAGAGCCCAAGTGCATGAACAAGAAAACCAATGTCTCTTCCATCAAGCTTGATCATTCTTATATGCTTGTGAAGAAAGAACAATGGTGTTCGTGCTAGGTTCATTGGTACACCATGGATGGGCTCAAAGAAGAAAGCCATTTGGGTACCAAAGGCCTTGGTGACTAACCTTGAAGGACCCAAGCAACATTGGGTACCTAAGAAGAATTGATCTTGTCTTGTAGGTCAATTACGTGCGGAGGAGAGCATTGGATAATGGATAGTGGGTGCACTCAACACATGACCGGGGATTCTAACATGTTCAAGACCATTAGTATCAAGGGCATTGATGAGTATGAGTCAATCACTTTTGGCAATGACAAGAAAGGCAATGTGTTGGGGTTAGGCAAGATTGCAATTACCCAAGAGAAGAGTCTATCCAAAGTATTGCTAGTTGATCATCTTGATTACAACCTCTTGTCGGTTTCTCAACTTTGTGACCATGGCTACAAAATGCATATTCACAAGTCAAGAAGTTGAGGTGGTTAGTGGTGATGGTGCAAACATGATCTTCAAAGGATTTAGATATGGTGATCTCTACCTTGTTGATTTCAAGTCAAAAGAAGCCAAGTTGACAACATGCCTACTCTCCAAGGCTAGCAAAGGGTGGTTGTGGCATAGAAGGCTTGGTCATGTTGGGATGAAGCAATTGAACAAGTTGATAAAAAATGACTTGGTTAGAGGCTTGAAGATGTCAAGTTTGAGAAGGACAAACCTTGTGGAGCATGTCATGTCAAGCCGGCAAACAACATGGCAATGCACATCCAACCAAGAGCATCATGAGTACAAGCAAGGCATTTGAGTTACTACACATGGACTTGTTTGGGCCAACATCATATTCAAGCATTGGTGGCAACAAGTATGGTTTTGTCATAGTTGATGACTACACTAGATACACATGGGTGTTCTTTTTTTGCATGACAAGAATGATGTGTTTGAGCTTTTCAAGACATTTGTCAAGAGGGTTCAAAATGAATTTGAAACATCCATCAAGAAGATTAGGAGTGACAATGGAAGTGAATTCAAGAACACAAGAATTGAAGAGTTGTGTGATGAGCTTGAATTGGACATCAATTCTCACCAACCTACACTCCTCAATCCAATGGTGTAGTTGAGAGAAAGAATAGAACCTTGATTGAAATGGCAAGATCAATGCTTAGTGAATACAATGTTAGCCATTCCTTTTGGGCCGAAGCAATCAACACGGCTTGCTATTGTAGCAACCGATTATATTGCCATGGTATGCTTGGAAAGACACCATATGAGTTACTCAATGGAAGGAAGCCCAACATTGGTTACTTTAGAGTCTTTGGATGCAAATGCTACATTCTCAAGAAAGGCACAAGATTGGGCAAGTTTGATAAGAAATGTGATGAAGGTTTCTAGTTGGATATTCAACCACAAGCAAAGCATATAGAGTTTGGAACTTGGGTAGTGGCAAACTTGAAGAGGTTCATGATGTTGAATTTGATGAAACCCAAGGCTCTCAAAATGAAGTTGAAAATCATGATGATGTGAGTGGTTCCAACTTGGAGAATGCAATGAGGACAATGGATATTGGTGACATTCGGCCTAGGCAAGTGCAAGATGAAGAAGACACCCCAATGCCTACCACATCGGTTGACATTGGTGCAAATGAAGCTAGCACTAGTGGCACTCAAGATGAAGATCAAGCTCAAGAGCAACAAGCTAGTCCAACTCCTCATCCTAGTCATCAAGTGCAAGTGATGCAACCATCTAACATAGCAAGAGATCATCCAATTGATCAAATTGTAGGTGACATCAATAGTGGAGTGATCACTAGAGGAAGATTAGCATCTTTTTGTGCACATCATGCCTTTGTTGCACAAGAAGAGCCGGAGAACATTGGAGATGCACTCAAGAAGGAAGATTGGATCAATGCCATGCATGAAGAGTTGAACAATTTCAAGAGAAATGATGTATGGGAATTGGTGGAAAGGCCAAAGAACTACAATGTGATTGGAACCAAGTGGGTCTTCAAGAACAAGCAAGATCAAGATGGAATTGTTGTGAGAAACAAGGCAAGGCTAGTAGCTCAAGGGTATTCACAAGTAGAAGGTCTTGACTTTGGAGAGACCTATGCACCGGTTGCTAGACTTGAAGCAATTAGAATCTTGCTTGCCTATGCATGTGCACATGACATCAAGCTCTATCAAATGGATGTGAAAAGTGCATTCTTGAATGGATTCATCAATGAGTTGGTGTATGTGGAGCAACCACCGGGCTTTGAAGATGAGAAGTATCCCAACCATGTCTACAAGTTGAAGAAGGCTTTGTATGGCTTGAAGCAAGCACCAAGGGCATGGTATGAAAGGTTGAGAGATTTTCTTCTCTCTAAAGGGTTCAAGATGGGCAAGGTGGACACCACACTCTTCATCAAGAAAATTGGCAAAGACTTGTTTGTATTGCAAATATATGTTGATGACATTATCTTTGGGTCAACCAACCAAGAGTTTTGTGAAGAGTTTGCTAAGATGATGGCCAATGAGTTTGAGATGTCAATGCTTGGAGAGCTCACATTCTTCCTAGGACTCCAAATCAAGCAAATGAAGAATGGCACATTCATTAGTCAAACCAAGTACATCAAAGACATGATCAAGAAGTTTGATTTGCAAGATGCCAAGTCAATGTCCACACCAATGGCAACAAATGGAAGCCTTGACCCCGATCCATGTGGCAACATGGTTGAGCAAAAGAAGTATAGGTCCATGATTGGAAGCTTGCTCTATGCAACCGCATCAAGACCGGACATAGCATTTAGTGTGGGCATGTGTGCTAGATATCAATCCGATCCAAGAGAAAGTCACCTCAAAGCAACAAAGAGAATTGTGAGGTACTTGAAGGGCACACAAGATGTTGGACTATGGTATCCAAAGGGATCCAAGTTTGATTTGATTGGATATTCGATTCGATTATGGAGGATGCAAGATAAATAGAATGAGCACAAGTGGCACATGTCAATTCCTTGGAAGGTCACTAGTATCATGGTCTTCAAAGAAGCAAAATAGTGTTGCTCTTTCAACCGCCGGCCGAATACATTAGTGCGGGAAGTTGTTGCACTCAATTGCTTTGGATGAAGTCAACATTGAAGGATTTTGGATTCAAATTTGACAAAGTTCCATTGTTTTGTGACAATGAAAGTGCTAGAAAGATGACTCAAAATCCGGTTCAACATCCAAGAACAAAGCACATTGATATAAGGCACCACTTCATAAGAGATCATCAACAAAAGGGTGACATTTGTATCATGGGCATTGGCACCGAAGATCAACTAGCCGACATATTCACCAAGCCACTTGATGAGAAGAGGTTTTGCATGCTAAAGGGAGAATTGAACATTATTGACTTCTCCAACTTGAGTTGATGCACCCTACTTATATGACATGCCTCTCCTTCGACAAACACCCAAGGTAAAAGTTGGTTGTCATGGCATTCATACTTGCTAAGGACTTGTTAGTGCATCTAGACATCATGCAATTTAATAGGCTCATTCATGGTAAATAAAATGATTTCATTGTATGTGTGGCACCACTATTGCTTTGAATGTTTTTATGAACTAGTGGTGGCATATGACATGTTTATGTGCTTGCAATCCTAGTGTCAACTCTAGAAAATGAGCTATTGATGTGTATTCTAACATGGTGCAAGATAACCCTTATGTATATGAGGTGTGAAAAAGCTTGTCCTTGGTTCAAACTTGAATACATGGAAAGGCAAGTGATCTAGATGAGACCACATGTGATACTTTGATTGACTTAATTTCTCTCATTTACACCTTTTTGGTGATTGTTGACAAAGGGGAGAAATAAGTCACAAAGATGTTGAAAAGGATCACACAAATAGGGGAGCAAGCTCATAGACTATTTGTGCATTTGTATGTGCATGATCATAATGTGATGTTGCATTGGAAATTTAAATTCAATATACATGATTGCTTGGTGTATGCTAGTTTTTGAAAATTGATTGTTGTATTGACCAACTAGCATGCATAGGTTGTATCTAGACAAAGCTCACATTTTAGCCTATAATGTTGATCTCATGGGGTATGTTGAGTTTTTGATGAATGTCTAGATACATGATGCTAAGGACTCCGATGGTTTCACGCTTCAAAGGTCCAAATTCTAGAACCTTAGCATCTCTTTTGGTATTAGTATCTCCTCCCAAAGGTTTCTATCTTTACATATGTGTAAACTTGAACCAAACACATGGAAGCACATATGTAGGGGAGCTACTACTACCAAAAACCGAACCTTGAAATGATTGTCCATTCCTTGACTTTTGTTCAAAACTCTAATGGGCAAGCAATTCAAGTTAAATTGAATTTATTTCTTATCTTTGTGAGTTGGTTGTCATCAATTACCAAAAAGGGGAGATTGAAATCTCATGTTTGGTTTTGGAAATTGATGACGACACTTGTGGACTAACCCTTGCTCTAAGTGTATGACTTTAGAAAGGATTAGAAGGATGACAAGGAGCATGATGATCATGAACATGGACAATGGTGGTGGACATGATGGATCGTCAAGCTCGATGATCGGCTTGAGAGGAACCCGGGAGATCAAGGCAAAGGTATACTTGATAGGGTTTTCCTTTTCGGTGATCAAGACACGATAGAGCGTGTGATCACATTATAGGATAGATAGCCGACTATCAAGAGGGGATGCCGCGACAATCCTTGCATGAAGTGCTTCTAGGTCCAATTGACTTGCATATTGCATTTAGGACATGAGAGCACTAACTTCGATCTTGCCTAACATCTCGACGCCCTAACATTGGTGATAACGTGATCATCTTGGACGTGTTGGCAACCCATGGCAAGAGGCGAAGCAAGTTGGAAGCAAAGAGCAAAGAAAAGAAAGAAGATGCCTTTGAAAAGGCGACCGGACGCGACGAGGTGCTGGCCGGACGACCGACCGACGCCTTCCGGTCGCGTGCGTCCGAGAGAGAGGCAGAAAATAAAAAACACCGGACGCTGTGATCGGACGCCGGGCCGGACGCTTCCGGTGCTGACCGGACCCTGTGACCGGACGCTCGAAGTTACCGTTAGCTCTGGGCCCGATGGCCTTGTCGGTAGCGACCGGAAGCAGTGACCGGACGCTGGACCGACTGGGCCTGGTGCGTCCCGGTCGGTGCGCCCGGTCACCCGCCAGAGAGCCCATTTTGAAGTCCAACGGCTCTATCTCGTGAGGGGGTCTATATATATTGGTTTGGCCGGTATTGGGACCCCTCTCTTGCACATTTGAACACTCCTACACACTTGTGAGCTTGTGAGACTCCTCTCCACTCATCTCTTCACTCTAACTTCGAATCTTGAGTGAGTTTGAGAGTGATAGAAGTGCATTGCTTGATTAGTCTTGCATCTAGAGGCACTTCATCCTTGGAGAAGCCGTGGGATTCTTGTTTTCTTGGGAATTTGCTTGGTTCCCTAGCGGCTTGGAGCAAGAGGCGGTGTTGAGCTCAAGTGGAGCTTGTTTGAGGCCACACCGGTGGTGATTGTGAGGGGTCGTTCCTTACCCCGCGGGAGATTCGCGAAAGGAGCACTAGTGGATTGCTCGTGGCTTGTTGGACCCTCTCTTGTGTTTGTTGCTTGAGCTCCCATTGGGGATTTGACACCGGTCATTGCTTAGCAACATCAAGTGAGTGTGTCGCCACAACGAGGACTTAGCGTGCCGGCAAGCACGTGAACCTCGGTAAAAAATCATCGTGTCTATTGTCTTGAGCTCGTTGGAGATTTCTCATTGCACACGGTGATTGGGTTCATCCTCTACACTCCGCGGTGGTATTGTATTCTAGCACTCCTTTGCATTATTTTGGTAGTATTCTTGTTAGGGTGCTTAGTTGAGTAGTTGCTTAGCCTTGTTAGCTCCTAGTGGTAGAACTAGTTAGAATTACTTGTCCACCTAGGAGTAACTTAGCAACCTAGCCTTGGTGTGTGACTAGAGATATTAGTCTTGCTAAGAATTGTTAGGAGGCTTGCATAGTTAGCTCGAAGCATTTGCATTTGTGCTACGCCGTCTTATTTACTAACCGCCTTGTTTAGTGGTATTTGTAGAAATTTTAATAGGCTATTCACCCCCCCCCCTCTAGCCATTAGGACCTTTCACAAGGTAGGCCACCGAGCGCGCCCCAAATGAGCACTTTGAGCGCTTGAGGTGGAGCCGATGGCCTTGCAGAGCTTGGAGGACGAGGTGGATATGCTGGAGGTGCTCGGCCCACGAAGAGCTGTAGATTAAAATGTCGTCAAAGAACACCAGCACAAACCTGCGCAAGAATGGACGGAGGACGTCGTTCATCAAGGCCTGGAACGTCGCCGGTGCATTGGAGAGGCCGAACGGCATCACCAAAAACTCGTAGTGCCCCTCATGTGTCCGAACGCCGTCTTGGCGATGTCCTCCGGTGCATCCAAGACTCTGATGATAGCCGGACCGCAAGTCCGGCTTGGTGAAGAAACGGGCGCCGTGCGGCTCATCGAGGAGTTCCTCAACCACCGGAATGGGGAACTTGTCCTTGACGCGTCTTGGCGTTGAGCGCTTCGGTAGTCAATGCGAAGCGCCACGAGTTGTCCCGGCTTACGCACCAACAACACGGGCCGAGAACGGTGAGGTGCTTGGCGGATGACCCCTTGTTCGAGCATGGAGGTGCAATCGGGCGCTCCAACTCGTCATTCGCAACCGCGTGGGTAGCGATGCGGTCGGACGCCACCGGCGCTATCCCGGCAGTAGGTGGATGCGATGATCATACGCCGAGCGGCGGGCGGCAGCCCCGGGTGGCTCGGCGAAGACCGCTCGAATCGGCTGTAGGAGCCGGTCCAAGAGGGGCTGAGGGGCGGTGGACACCGTCGCGGCAGCGAGGCACGCCACCACCGCACTCCAGCCCCGTCCACATGATGCGCCGTCCCCGCGTGTGAAGGTCATGGAGAGTTGGTCGCAGCCCCACAATTGGACCCAACGAGCGCCAGGAACCGAAGCCCAATATGAGGTCGAACTCGCCGAGAGTGAGGCCAAAACAGATTGATAGTGAACTGCCGGTGCCTCACCGTGAGCGCCACGCCCGGGCCACGCCTTTGGCACGGGGATGCGGTCGCCATTTGCCACCGGACCAGAAGTGAGGGATGGGGCGCCAGGGCGCTTTGAGGCGGCGCATCCGGCCGGCGGAGATGAAGTTGGTGGTGGAGCCGAGTCGACGAGGGCCACCAAGCGCCGGGCCGTGGATGCACACGGGCAGCAAAGATGGCGTTCTTAGGTTTCACGCCCGCCAACGCGTGGGAGAGAGACCGTAGGATCATGGCCATGGCACACACGTGAGCTTGACCGTCCGGTGGTGGCTCTGCGGCAGCCGCCACAAACTCCAGCCGCAGCCCCTCAAGCCGGGCGGTCGTCGACGAGTCGCCATTCTCCGTAGAAGAGGCGTGGACACATGGCGCGCACATAAGGTTCATCGCGGCTGAAGCAAAGGCCCGCGGCCGGCGGCGTTCAGTATTCCGCCGGAGTGAGGCGACGAAACGCCCGCGCCGGGCGCTCTTCGACATTCTTCTTACTGCAGCGGCCGGTGCCCGAGGTTGGGGCAGCGGGCGGTGCTGGGAGAGCGAGGCGAGCCGGGTGGTCAAAAGCCCGGCCGCTGTGGGGGAGCCACGCTGGCAAATAAGACCGCTTCAAAAGCTCCCTTGAGGTAGACGGTCGATTGCGAGTCACGAGGGTACCCGACCGCGTCCGCCTGAGATGATGTCAGGCCCCCCACCAGAGCTCGACCTTAAGGCGGCCCGGCCGGGTTGTGGTGTGGGCGAGGAGGACGTTGAAGCGTCGCGTAGTCCCGCACCGTCGAGTTGAATGGCAGCCGCGAGTTCGGACAACAGTGTCCTGAACCGGCGGCCCGAAGCGAACAGTACGAGTTGGCGAAACGGTCCCATGACGGCATGCCCTCATCTTGTTCCGTGGCAAAGTACCATGATTGCGCCGCACCGGTGAGATGGTAGGATGCCAACCACGTGCGGTCCGAGGGTAGGGTGCGCCGCCCCCGAAGAACCGCCGCAATGGTTTAACCAATTGAGCGGGTCCTCGCTGCCGTCATATGTGTGGAACTCGAGCTTGTAGAAGCGCTGGGCGCGTGGCCGCCGTAGCCCTAGCCTCCATAGCGGGACCGCCCGATGGATCAACGGGCGCCAGCCGAACCCGATGTGGGCAAATCGGCTCGAGGACTGGAGACGCCACGGGCCGAGACGCCGGTCCGTGGAACGAGGGCCCTCCACTCCTCCAGAGAACACCCCGATCGGAGGGGCTGGGTCGCCGGGGAAGGTCCCAACGGCGAAGACCGGCGGGGATGCCGCAGTGATGGCGGGCGCCGGCGAGTAGATGGATGTGCCCACCGGTGCCATGGCGTACGTCGGGATCGGAGACGGTGAGCGCGCGCACTGGATGCAGCGGCAGGCCCGGTCCCCGGGGCCAAGGGCGGTGGGGGTTGGGAGGGTTGTGGCGGCCGTGGCAGCGGTGGATATGTTGGTTGGCGTGGCAGCGGCATGGATGGCGGCAGCGGTGGTGGGTATGACGTGGGGTTGATTGTGGACTGGATTGAGGCGATGTTGGCGTTCATCGTGGGCCATGTTGGACTGCATGAAGGCCATGTTGCGGGACATCTCCCCGGACGACGTGCGCGCCAGGGGATTCGAGGTGGCGGCTGCCGCTGTTGGGAGGTGGTGGCGGCATCGGAGGTGATGGGCTGGATTGGTTGGCTGGTGGAAGGTTGGATGGGAAGGATGGGGCGGCTGCCGAGGATCCCGCAAGGTGCTGCCGGGCGGTGGACCGACATTGCCGATACAGATTGATAGGAACAGAGTTCGGGATCGAGTAGAACGGAGGTTGTAGGTGTGAGTGATGGGAGGCTGAGGCTTGAAACGCGACGAACGACGGCGAGGTGCCGTGGTGGTCGCGAGGAGGAAGAGAAGACAGCCGGCGGCTAGGTTTGCGCTGCTCCCTGAGGGAAGCCGAGCAATTAATCTGCTCTTGCTTAATCTGAAACGTCTGATTACAAGGGTACTTATACCTCTCTCTCTAATAATAGGAAATTAAATAAATACTCTATATTTAGACTAATTGGGCCTTTAGCCCCTAAGCCCGGCAGCTTCCCTAGCCACTTCTATTCTTCTTCCTCACGTACTGCTGGCCGGTCATAACACAAAAGTGTTTATTATTGGCTGATTGGAAGGGTGTGTGTGTTTGTGCTGTCACATATAACTAAGCATATGCTGTCACATCTCTTTTTATCAGGAGCACTACGTACTGGTGAAGCCAGTGGCCAAGCGGTTACACACAGCACACTCGAAGCAGCAATGTTGGGCATGGCAATCAACGAGTGGAAGCCGGTGATCGCGATGCTAGTATTTGACCTCATATCTGCCGTGACAACAGCCCTGATCAAGAAGGCGCTGCAGGAGGGCTCGACGGCTTGGTGCTTATCAGTTATCACGCTGCGGCAGCTTGTGGCCACCGTCTTCCTCGCTCCCATCTCATACTTCAGAGAGTGGTACATTGCAAAAAAGCATATGACATTTTTTCAGAGAACTGAATGACCAAAGTTCAGATTCTGAACCAACCTAGTCTTTTTTTGTCTTTTCATGCAGGAACACAAGGCCTAAGCTGACACTGGAGATCCTAGTCTACCTCTTCTTCAGTGCAGCGTTTGGGTACGTACAGTCACAGATTCTCTTCAGCTTCTTCAGTGCAACATTTGGGTACGTACAGTCACAGATCCTCTTCAGTCATTTTTCTTTTTATGATGAGGATACATAACAATTCTTTCTGATTCACTATTTCTATCCTGTCATGCCCTGTCCAGCGCCGCGCTCTATCAGTACACCTTCTTCTACGGGCTGCAGTACAGCACCGCAACGTTCGCCATAACTTTCACCAACATGGCTTCGGTGCTCACTTTCCTCATTTGCAGTCTTGCTAAGGTGCTCTTTCTACCATCCTTTAGTCTGAACCTGCTCTCTTGTTCTAATCAAATTGGAAGTCTGAAACATGAAGAACAAGGCAGGAGTAGCAAAGATCGTTGGAACACTCACGTCGTTCGCCGTCCCTCTACAAGGGTGTTTCTTTGACGCACCTAGCTAAAGAACGTAGCCTGGAGCAGGGTCGTCGTCTTCTGACAGGAAGAGATGGATGCTGGCACTCTAGCATTGCTCGCCAACAGCCTGTGCTTCTCCTTCTGGGTCCTGCTACAGTCCGGCGATCTACTCCAGCACGGCCTCCATGTTCCTCATCAACTCACTGCAGGGCGTGTCCTCGAGATATGTTATTTTACCTGCTCCCATGTTTTATCGTTACTTAGGCAGTAGGCTACTTCCAGGCTGACAAGTGAGAGTTTTGATGTGATATGTTTCATTTGTAAGTCTGTCAATACTCAATACCACGGCTGTTGGTTCTGTCAATACTCAAGAAGCTATTGGGTTATTTGAATGCTTGTTGGGTTTTTGGATCTATGCTTTAAGTTGTTTGATTTTTGAAAATTTGACAGATTTGTTCCTAACAAAATCTGTTGACAGATTTGTAGGATAAAAAATCTGTTGACAGATTTGTTCTTTTGAAAATCTGGCAACAGACATATAGACACTCCCATATTCTTTAAGAGATTGAGTTAATTCCTCATTTCTTTGCTTTTTCTTACTCTTTTGATGGCACGATTCAAATTTTCTAATCCGATAGGAAGAAGACATGACTAGCAGGAACAATTACATTGATTAATTTGGGTACAAAGACAATGCAATTGCACAAAAGATTATAACTAGATAAAGACTAGGCATGGAATTTACCAGGCATTCTCCGATCTGGGTCTAGATCGGTGACGAAGGGTTACGTAAAGAGTGGCCGGCGGCCTCACCAAGTCACAATCACGACTTTGCTTTAGGCAGGCCACGTTTTGGGCCATAGAAAATACATGTGAGTGATTTTCTAATTGAAACAACGCCCTATTATATTATATATACCTATAAATTTTGAGGCCCATAGTTTTTGGAGGCCCTGATCGCACAGCCCGCACAGGCCCATGGACGCCCCTGGTGAGTGTTGTAGCTGTTCCCTTACGGTTGTGCCGGCCTACCCAGCCCAGGCACCTTGACTGTGGGGGCTCAAGCTGCGTGTGCATCTGTTGTCGGTCACATTCAGAGGCAGCAGCCGCTGAAGCAAATTATCAAGACAAAGAGAGAACAGGAATGTGTGGCATCGTCAGAGGAGTTATCACATATCGAAGCTGGGACACTGCAACAAACAAAGGTGATGCAAATGTCTCATCCTCCTCCTTATTCCTTCTCCCACCGGACCGCAGCTCCTTTTGCTTCCTTCGGTCCTTCGGGTGACTGGGATGCATAGCACTTAGCTTTAGCTAGGTATAAGAATAACTTTGCTTAAAGCCAGGAAAGGGACACGTGCACCTTGCATTTGTTTCTCTACCACTACTTTAGTTTCTACAATACTTTGTGTTATTGATCTTGATTGTGAGCATGCCCCATAAATGTTACGAATGTGTTCCTGAGGTTCTAGGTCTTTCATATTAGCATGAAAAATTCAGCTTACTGCCCTGTGTGGAGAATGCGTTAATTCAGCATCTGTCCTTTTGAGTGTGCTACCAGGATAAGATAGAGGACGATGTCGCTTTGTTCCTCCAGTCACCTCGAAGAAGAATATAGGAATACTTTATATTTCATTTGCAGAAAGCAAAGGATATGATGTTCTTTTGCCTTCCTTTTTTATACCTTCTTTTGCCTTCCTTGAGACGCATGAAAGCAGCAGCATGTGAGCATCTTTCCAATTTCTTCTGCATTTTAGGCACGTTCCAGAGTATAGCTTGGCTTCACATTAGTGAATCTAAAACCGTTTCAGAAAAAAAACAAGATTGGTAAAACATTCTACTGTTCACTAGTTTGGTGGACTACGACAAATAATAATATCTTTACGTGGAGGGCTTTCTCCCGAGAGAGATCATATCTATGTGTACAAAAGATGGGCAAATCACTGAAAATATGTCAAGATACATTGCAAGATCATATGTAAATGTGTCAAAATAATGTGTGAAGATACATACATTAATGCTAAATGATGTATAATAAACAAAAATAACATCCACCATTCTATATCTACCACACATTTATATGTTTATAAATAAAACATGGAATGATCTACACATTTAGCATTGAAAGATGAAGTTGCTAACCTTTAGAAGATTGTAGACGAAGCTCACGGCGTTGAGCAAGAACATTACTGTCCCCGAGAAAGAACACGGATGAACACACACGCAGCAAAGACTAATAATTGAACTATGTTCGGCTGTTGGGGACAGTAGAAGCGGCTATATATATAGGACGAACTTTCAATCCCAGCTGGTAGAGCTCACCAGGACTAAATGATGGACCTCTAGTCCAGGTCACATCCACAACCCGGGATTCAAGATGTTAGTCCTGGTTGGAAACAACAACCTAGTTTAACTTACCCATCGGGACTAAAGGTCTCTCCTTTATTTATCTCATACCTACCTTATCCAAACACATCGGCCCTGGTGCCCCATTGACGTGTGCCTCCCCACTCGTCTTGCCGGCCTGACAATGGCGATTCCATCAGAAAGACTAGTCAAGTTTCGTATTGGTAACTCAGTGATAAGTTAAAGGGACTAAGACTCTCCACAACGTAATCGATGCTCAAAAAAATTTAACACAACTAGAACATGAGGCGCCCTACAATGATTCGAGGAAGAAAAAAATGTACAACAACCATATACGACAAGATGCTAAGTATAACTTTTTTTCTGTTATTATTGTAGCATAAGATCAAAGATATTTAGCATCAGACCATTTGGTTAATTTTATAAGTACTACGAAATTATCTAGGCAAAATTTTAACAACCATTTTCTTATTTTATAAAGGACAAAACTAAAGAAAATATATTTTGTATGTAAATGTAGATTCTGCCCAATCAAAAATAAATTAAAGCACGAATATCGTCGATGACATCTTTGAAGACTTTTGCATAAGGCCATCTTAAAGAGTTAATGTACAGTCTCAGAGATCAATTTAGGGGTGAGATTTGAAAAAAAAAAAGATCTAAGTAGGAAGTATACAGGCAACCACAATGAACTTCAGAGTTAGTCCCAAATTTGGTAAAAGAAACAAAAAGAATCTCTGATTGAGGTACCCTCAACACCAATTTGTACTACTATTCTCCTAATCTCCTCAACCCCAGCTTGGCAGAGAAGTCATTGACGACGATGACAGGAATTGATAAAGCAGGGATCCTCATTTTCCATGAACCGCATCTTTGTATACCTGCTGAGAGAGTCTCACCAAATCAATAGAAATCTTCATCTATTATGGAGGAAAGCAGCCGATGGAATCACACCAACTTGGACAGCACCACAAATTCACGACTCGCAAGACCGGTAAATAAAAATTTAATCTTATATCCAACCTTGAAAAAAAAACATCTTACAAGCTGTCCAGCAAGTTAGCTTTTCTGCAAGCTAGTCCAAAATTAGCGGTAAGGAGTTCACTAAAATGCTATATGCGGTAGGCTGAGTAGCTAAATTTTGTCATGAATGCTAATGACCCAGGGTATAATTATAAGCAAGCATGTAATTAACTACTAATTGTAAAATTACAAATACAAGCAGCAGGCCAAAATCTGTGGTAACAGTCACCAAAATATTGTGCAAATAAAAGTAAATATTAATAACGCGATGATTTATACTCCACCAAAAGACAGTGTATACGCCTCTTGCTGTCGTAAGATAGCAATGGCTTTAATAAAATGACAATCATCATTAATTCAGGAATAAGTATATGTTGATACAATAATACAACTTTCTTCAATCAAAAGTAGTGTTACTTGTTACACACAAAATATGTAAGTTGTGCCATTGAGTAGTTTAGTTTTCAAAGGCCATGAAATCAAATCAATGGTCGACTATGAATGCTATATAGATTATATATATGTGCTGGCCAGCAATTGGCATGCATTTTGGACAACTAAAGCCTAAAGGAGCTAATTCATGCTATGTCTGAGAGTGAAATGCTAGCAACTGCAAGCAAAATATTTTGGGATTCACTTGCTTTCCTGACAGGCTAATCATGCCTCTGCAATTTATCCTAAATAAGGACGCACAACACGCCTCAGTAACAATGTCCACCGTGAACTGTAAAATATTAATGAATGGTTAGTCAGAGGTTATGCAGATCTGAACTGGATTTGCAAAATAACAGTTATGCAGATCGATCATCAGAGGTTGCAAATAATCTGATTCACATGATCTAAAACAAATCCTTGCTAAGACAAGATAGCTTCAGCCCGAAGACTGTAAGCAGCAGCAGATGCTAAGCACTGGGAGGCACACAGTCGGTAGTGAGTATGTACCTTGAACTGCAGATGACACTCAATCGCTGCATCTATGGAAGCGAGCACAGCGGCGTCAACCAGCTTAGGGGAGCAGCCATGGGAGAAGAAGGTTGATGCCCACCTCGAGAAAGCACATCACCGTTGCGCAGATCTGAGGTGGGGCGCCCGATGAAGGATCTGCGAGGAGACAAGTGGACGAAAGTGAACTGATTGTAGCAGAGGGAAAGAGACCAGATCTTACCACTGCCCTGTCGTACTAATTGCACAGTTTAGATGTATATTACGAGATGATTCTTTTGAGCCTAGTTACCCTATGGTAGGATAATATTTACCACAAACAAACGAAAAGTGCTACAATGCTTTTTAATTCGCTACATTGCCAATTTCCGGGCATCTAAACACACCCTTTCACGCGGACTTCTCGCCTACTGTCTTCTTCCCGAGCTCTTCCTCCGCCACCTTGCCTCCCCTCCCGTGTCCGTCCTCCTCCTCCTCCTCCCTCCCCGCCATTCCCTCGATGCGGGACACCTCACCGCCGCAGAGCTCCCCACCGCCGCCACCGCTGGGGCGAGATCTAGGCAGCGCTGTCCCCCGTCACCGCCTCCTCCTCCGCCACCGTGTGGGCTCCCCACCTCACAGGCCATGGAGCTGCTGGGCCTCCCCACCTCACAGGCCATGGAGCGCTACTCCTCCGGCCCACCCTTCCCGTCCCTCGTCCCTAGCCCCGCCTCCACCGCCCCCTCCCTCCGCGCCGCCGCCGCCACGCCGGCAGCGGAAGGCGGAACCCATCGACGGGCTTCGTCCATGCGTGGAGCTCGCCACCATCTTGTCGCCGCCGGCCAGCCGCGTCGGGGGGACGACCTCTCCTCCGGTGTCCATCGTCGCCGCCGTGCTCGGCTTGGAATACTATTTTTTTTTATTGACTGGAGCAGTGAAGCATCGATGCATGAACATGATACTGAGCCGAAATTTTTGGTAACTCGGCACCGCTCATAGTGGTGGCCACCGGTGCCGACCTTCTCTCTCCTCCCCAAGCACCGAAAAAAACACTACGCAGTGGAGAGTCTAACATGTATTTGATGTGAGATACCTAAAGCATGTCATGATTACTTATATAAACATGTCAAATATTTAATAAAGAATGGGATAAATAAATTACATAAATAAAAAGGTAAAGGATAAATGAAAATTGTATGGGCGGGAAACGAAACTGCAGGAGAATTTTCTGAGCCTTAAAATTTAGCACTAGTCCCGTGTTGTGGCTGAACCCAGGACTAAAGGGTAGGACTTTAGTTAGGTTGTGTAACAAACCGGGACTAAAACCCTAGTACTATATATTGGGCCGTCTTGCTCCCAATCTTATTTTGGTTTTCATTCCGACGCCACATCCAACCCCGCCATCCGTGCTTCCTCTCCGCTGTCTTCCACCCAGCCATCTGCGCTTCCTCCCCACCATCCTCGCACCACGACGCTCCCCCACCGTTCGTGCCGCTGCGCTTATCCCCGCCCTCCACGCCCGTCCCGCCGTCCCTCGCGCCACAGATGCTCCCCCGCTATTCATGCCCTCGCGCCCTCCGCGCCTTCCGCGGCATCCATGCCATCTTCCTCCCCGCGTCCGAGAGCACCACCCGCCCCCCGCGCCCGGCCATTCTCCCTCCCGCGGTCTGCACGCCATCGATGACCCCCCCCCCCGCCCCTGCCCCGTCTTCCTCCCCCCTTTGCTATATCCTGTACATCGCGTAAATATTTCCAGAGGTTATATGCTTGTCAAGACTGAAATAGGAGGTAATGCAACTGATATCACTGAATAAAAAATGTTTTTATGAGTTCTTTGCATGAGGCAAGCCTTGACATGTTACCCTTCCAAAATGATGACAAGTTGCTAACTCAAGAGGCGGCCAATTGAGAGGGTATATAGGGTGTTGCCTAGCTAGACTGAATTAGCTTGCCAAATTAATTATAGATAGACATACAAACTTATATTATGCTGAACAGAAGTAGGATTAAATGGAATGTAGGATTGGAGAGACTTATATTAACTATAGTGATTTTATTTTATATTTGTTAGAAGAGATGGTTGGATGTGATCTTCCACCGCTGGAAGTCATAGGTTTCTGTGGCCATTTAACTTCTATGGGATTTGATCATCCAAGGTTGCCGAGGCGTACCGCGTAATCATCCATCAATAGTAAGCAACCCTATATGTTTCCAATAAATCAGTTTGTCAAATACATTTGTATAAAAATATGTATATTTATTTGATTTTTAAATGTACCGCAGATAATTGACCAAATCACTTGGCCTAAAGACACACTCTCATACTTTGAGGTTCAGCAAGTGGATGTCCAGACCTTTCATGATTTTATGATCAATTAGGTCCACGAGTCCAATGTCGAATTAGCTTTTCCATTTCCTCTAGGAGAGGTAGAAATCTTCTACAAATCTCAGGGGCTGGAGTAAAAGTACCTATGTAACTTGGTTCTCATAAACTTTTTGTGCCAATAATTACGTTCATGTGCATGACTTAACCTACACTGGGTGTAGCTATAAATCCATTCTAACCCTTAAAATGACTCGATTGGGTTATGTTTGGAGATATGCTAATGAAAGGCCAACACTCATTACAAATGGATATCAGGCAAAGGTGCTTGTGACTAAGATTATAGACCCACCGACTGCTCAAGCATTGTTAAACGTTGTTAGTACACCATATCGTCGTAGGTGTGAAGCAAAGGAGAGTGCACTAGTTAGAACATTGCTCTACATTTGGGGTATTTGTGGATTCCGCATCGGTGACCTACACTTCACCAACTTAATTGTAGAAGAAAGTCACTGAACTTTTAGTAGTAGTTAAACATCTTGTTGATTGTAATGACTTTGAAGAGATATGTAATGAACTATGTTTGTATGAACTACTTGGACACGTCTTGTGTGTAATAACTTTTTTAAAATTACCATGATTTGTATGTACCTCGTGAATTAGCTGGAAACTCTTTGTAATTGCAAAGAAATAGCAACTGAAATAAGGAAAACAAATATAGGAAATAAAATTAAAAAAGGGATATGGAGGTCTGCCCTGGCGGCTCATTTAGTACCTGTTCAGTATTATGAACCGGGACTAGAAGTCCCTATTTAATCCCCGTTGCCCACACCGGGACTAAAGAGGGACCTTTAATCCTGGATGGACAATCTCGATTGGGAAACCGGGACTAGAGGAGATTTCTCAACCGGGATTATAACACATTCCTGTACTAGTGCACCAGTGCACCCTTAATCTATGTGTGTGGGAGTCACGTGGATTGAGGGTGATACATAGACATCTAAACTAGGCCTCACTCGCTGCTTTGTTAAAGCTCTTGTATTTATAACACAAAGGTCGGCTCCTTGTTGCATCCCTGCAATAGCAGTGTGCTCTCTAGCTTTCTTTTAGAAAAGGCTCTCTAGCTTGCAAATCCACCCATCCACATACTATTATTGGTGAGGAGAGGGGAGAAGAGGAGACGAGAGAAATTAATGGAGGCGTTGGTGGGTGTCGGCAAGGCGGTCCTCAACGGCCTGCTTAGCTGCGCCAAGTCCGCCATCGCCGAGGATGCTGCGTTGAAGCAGAATATCCAACGTGATATGGTTTTCCTTACGGATGAGCTAGCTGAAATACACTCTTTCCTAAGGGATACGGATGAGGGGCTGCTCAAGGTGCCTAGGAGCCGGGTGAAGCATGTCCGCGACCTTGCTTATGACGTCGAGGACTGCCTTGAAGAGTACTCCATTCATTTGCAGAAACCGTCTGGGTGGCAGCTGGTTCGCACTGTGCTGGCGCGGCAGCAAATTGCTGAGGCAATGAAGGGGCTCAGAGCCAGGGTGGAGGACATGAGCCAGAGAAACCAGAGGTACCATCTTCTCAAGACCCTTGGCAACGTGCCTTCCGCCGGTGCACCTTCCAGCATAGCTGCCGTGCAAATCTCTGCTCACGAGGAAGCAATGCGAGAGGACAGCGAGGCAAATTTAGATCCCGATCGATTGGTTGGCACAGAAACAGGGAAAACAGTGTCTAGTGCTGATGCGGCAAGGAGACAAAAGCTCGATCTCATTCGACTGATCCGCAGTGAGGATGTGAACCTTACAGCGATCTCTTTGTGGGCAACAAGTGGTATTGCTTGGGAAAAGTCCATCATAAAAATGGCCTATGATGGTCTTGAGAGAAAGAGCAGGTTTGAGTGCTATGCATGGATTAGGATTATGCATCCTTTCAATCAAACAGAGTTTGTGCAGAATATCATCCAGCAATTCTATGTTAATATCCTAGATGCAGCAACAAAGACAAAGCAGAAGTCAACACCTTTTGCCCAAGATCTCTGTAGGATATGGATGACGAATGAAGATCATTTGGTTGATGAGTTCAAGAAAGTACTGAGTAACAAGAGGTACCTGGTTGTGCTTTGTGACCTCTCCTCTATCGAGGAGTGGGATCAGATTAAAACATACTTGCCCCCAATCAGAAAAGGGAGCCGAGTCATAGTGTGCACAGAGCAAATCAAAGTTGCAAGGTTATGTGTTGGAACAGAGATACCTGAGCACAAGCAATTCTCTGTTGACCCGTCTCTTCATGCTTTCTATGAGAAGGTAACATTCAAAGCCGTAAATTAGATAGCTCAGTCTACTTTTACTGTTTTCTAGTTCAACTTCCTAGATTAACTAAACTGTAACTGATGTCATGTCAGAACCACAACAATGAAACTTATTATCTACATTATCTATCGGCCTACCTTCTTAGCTATCTCACCTGTAATTTTGTATATCTATCACATCCTCCTCCGTCCATCAATGCAAGACATATTTTGGATAGTGAAAAACAAATTTTATCAAAAGGACCAAGGAAAAGTCTAGATCACCCCCCCAACTATGGGGGGTGGTCTACTTAACCCCAAACTATGAGACGGCCTAATTTACCTCCCGAACTTTCCAAAACCGTCTACTTTACCCCCCGAGGCAGTTTTAGACGGCGGTTTGCTACAGTATACCATATTAGGATTTTCCAATAAATTTAAAGCTCCAACAAAGTTATCCAATAAATTTAAAGCTCTAGCAAAAACTTTGTACTAAAGCATACCATATTATATGTTCATTGTGTAGATCTACTCATGTGGAGTCCAACAAAATTGGATTTTTTATTTTATAATTTTTCTGTGATTTACTATGATTTTTCAAAGATTCAGTTACTGTAGCGAAACTATGGTTACTATAGCAAACCGCCATCTAAAACAGCCCTAGGGGTAAAATAGACGGTTTTAGAAAGTTCAGGGGGGTAAAGTAGACCATTTCATAGTTGAGGGTTAAGTAGACCACCACCCATAGTTGGGGGTGATCTAGACTTTTTTCCAAAGGACCAACAATAACCAAATTATGTGTGTTCATTGTAACAATAAATTGCATCGATACATTTCTGTTCTTAGCGTGGCTTTAAGCTATATAATATTACTTTTCTAGAAATTGATAATATAATATAAAATTAATAAGGATCGAAATCTACTCTGTAGTACAACTTTTCCCATATCAAAATACACCTTGAATTGATAGACAGAGAGAATACCATCGAAGAAGCAAAATTTAGTTCTCCACATAAAAAATGTAACATTTTGAAGCTTCGAACACCATCAAGTATTACCCTGCTGTGAAATGCAGAGCGGCACCTAACTTGTACAGCATGTGTTTATCAGGGTTCACACGGTGGAGCAGGTTCAATAAAGGAATGCTCTAGTTCAAACACTACAGGGAGCCGAACTCGCATGGAAACCACACTAGCTGCTTTTAAGGAATCTCAGCTCATTGGGAGAGAGAAGGAAAAGCAACAAATTATAGACATGATTTCATATTTGAATTTGTATAGCCAACAGATTGAAGTGATCTCTATATGTGGAATGGGTGGTCTTGGAAAAACAACTTTAGTCAAACATGTCTACCAAAGCCAACAGCTCAGTGCAATGTTTGAGAAGCGTGCTTTTGTCACAATTGTGCGTCCTTTCAATCCTTCTGAGGTCATTGGTAGCTTAGCTGCACAACTGGGTGGTGAACAAGACGTCGATGGTGGCACATTGTCTGGTCTTTTACAAGAAAAAAAGATGTTTGATCATTCTTGATGATGTATCGTCTACCGAAGAATGGCATGCTATAGCAGAACATTTCCCTGGAAGTGTTACAACCAGCAAGGTTATTGTAACCACAAGGCAAGAGAACATTGCTAAGCATTGTTCAAATGAAGACAGAAACGTGTTCGAGCTGCAGTCTTTGGAAGACAATGATGCGCATGATCTCTTCACTGAAAAGGTACGATAACATATATAACCATGCCACTTTATTTGATGTTCAATTACTTTGTACCCATACAAATGATTTGGAGTTCCGGGATGATTTTCATTAATAAAAATATGACGGTCTCACTACAAGTCTCACTACAAGAATCGTATTAATATGTGATGGAAAATTTCCGTCACAGATGACTAAAAAACTGTCAGCAAACAACATCTGTGATGGTTTCCGAAATCATGGCGGATGGGGGCGGACCGTGCGGGAAGGAGAGCGCGATGGGTAGCTCAGCGGAGTCGGTCGGGAGGAGCGGGAGGCGGATGGGGTGTGAGGGTGGGGTGCGTCGTCAGTGTGAGCAGCATCGCGATCGTGGGCGGGCGTCGGGCAACCTTACGGAAATGCGGCGGCGGCGTCAGATCCGACCGGGTCGGAGACTGGGATATTTGTGCAGAGGTAGCCTCGGTCTGGTGGAGAGAAGAGCGGGTGTGAGACTAGGTTTTGGGGCTGCTTTATATATGCGAGCGACTTTGGCCTAATGGGTTGGATATCCACCACGTTAGATCATGGATCACTGTTGCCCCATGAATGGACTTGGGCCTTCCTAATTAAAATTAAAATTAACGAGAATCAATATACATGAATGGACTTGGGCCTTCCTAATTACATGTGTGTCCATTTGCCAATAACCAATTTAAAGGCCGTGTATATGTGAATCCGGTCCATCTGCAAGCAATTAAATAAAGCATAGGCAAAAAACTTTACACACCCTGCATTCCCTCAAAAAAAAAAAAAAAAAAAAAAAAAAAAAAAAGTGAGAGAGCTGCATCAAAATTAATCATGGATTCCACATTCTAATTAGCCCACCCACCCAAACACTAGCCGCAGCCTCCAGGTCACCCACTTACGGCCACCGGGCGCCCCGCCACCTCCACCCCCCTCCCCTCCCCTCGACCCCCTCCCAGAGTGCATGGGTGCTGGTCCTCCGAGCAACTAAACTACCTAATGAAGCTTCCCCACCCCACCGCGCCGGCCACCACCACAACGTCAGTGCCCCCGACTTTTCCTCCCTATCCCCCTCCTCCACCCATGTGACCCTCGTTGGAGCAAACACCGGTGGACTCCACAGGGTCCCAATTTGATCATGTCGTCGCCCCACAGCTGAGCCCTGCCGCCACGACCACCTATGAGGTTACCATCGTGAGATCCGTGCCAGGTAGCACCGGGCGCTGGAAGCCGCCACCGTGTCCGCCATTTCCACCTCCATCTGTTGTTGCTCCCTGTACGTACCGACGACACCAGGCCCAACATCGGCGATCACCAACTCTAGTAGCAAAGCACTTTCGAGGGCCGCCTGGGAGCCGGTAATCGAGCGCCTCTAAAGCCTGCGAGGCCGATGCGCCCACCATGGGGTGATGCATGGGTGCCAGATCTGGCCCCTCCACGCCGCTGACTACGTCGAATGGCAACCCGTTGGACGTGACGGGGATGATAGGGACTAGGGAGGTGTGGCAACCTCTAGAGACGCGCCATCCCTTTAGCCAGCCACCACGCTATCACCGGCCACCCATAGCTCTTGCCCGTCACTAGACATGGCTCCTTTACCAGTGCTCGGTGGGTGCTCCATACGTCGTTGGTGGGCGGACGACGGCGATGAATCCAACGATGATCACCCCACTACCTACATAGATGCTGCTTGTCACCCAACGAAGGTGGTCACGACGCTCGCCGCAAGTGCCCAGGTTCACCCCGTCGTGGCTGTGTGCCGTGGTGGTGCCGACCCTGACCGGAAAAGGAGGACCTGGTCGGAGACGGAGGAAGCATAGCTGGCCATTCCCATAGATGCTAGGCAGCATACCTACGTGCAAAAGCTTGGCCTCTTAGGTGGGTCATCTCCATCCCCAACGCCAATGGGTGGCGTAAAATCCTACCCAAGCAGGAGACGGGGTCCACTGTGCCTCCGATGATCCCTATTGCGTCCCAAAGTTACTTCCACAGGCCCGGAAAATCCCCATAGAGCTTCATGGCATATGCTTGAATTGCCTCTCCTACTCGCACCAAGTAGCGACTTCTCAGTTGCGTGTACTGGCAAGCTTGTGGTGGCAACCCAACGTCCAACAAGCATGCGCCCCATGGTCCACTGGCCTCCCAACAGGCACTCCACGATGCTCCACCGCCCTCGAATGGGCTGCACACGGGGTTTTGCGGGGGCACCGGTGGAGGACGATGGCAACACCAAAGTGAGCCGGCAAAGGATAGCAATGTGAGCCCACCTTTCGACCACGACTACTACTCCGCTACCTTTGTAAGGTCCTAGATGGCTAGGGGGGTGAATAGCCTTAAAAAATTCTACGAAGTCAATTAGCAAACCGATTAGTAAAACAAAAGGTGTTAATGCGGTTTGCGCTTAGCTCTAATGTCTTGCAAGCCTTCTAGTGATAATTCTTGGTATATACTATGATCTCTATGTCACACAAGTGCTATGTCACTTATCAATCTAGTGAGCAATCCTAGATAAGCCTTATGCTAGCAAGAACACCTACACAAGCACAAGATAGCTCTCTACTCAAGATAAACTAGGAAAGTAAATGCAAGAGAGGAAAGCTTGTTATACCGACGTGTAGGGGCAATAATCCAATCACTGATGAAGAATAAGATCAACAACAATATAAAGGAGCCAATCACCAAGACAATGAGACAATCGATTTATCTCGAGGTTCACACACGCACCAGTGGCTACGTCCTCATTGTGTCGACCAACACCTTGATGGTCCTTGGGATTGGCAGTGCCCTTGCCAATGCCGGCCTCCTCGAGGCTCTCCAAGGCACCACGCACAAGTGTGGTAGCTCAATGACACGAGCAATTTACTAGAGTGGCTTTTGGCGCTCCGCAGGGGAATAAGCCCAAGAACCCCTCACAAATTAACCGGAGGTGGGCAAGAACAATCACCTTCTCTTCCCAACGCCTCCACAATCACCGAGCCGGTCTAGGAGTGGTGCTCTCCAAGAGCAACAAGAAATCACCGGCAACGACGACCCTCAAGTGCCTCTAAATGCAATTCTCAAAGCAATGCACTTGAATCACCACCAATCTCTCAAGAATGTGCTCACAAGCAAGTGGGAGAGAGTGGGAGAGGGTTGGTTCAGCTCAAAGTATGTTAGGATCAATCAAAATGTCCAAGAGAGTGAGCAATGGCCGACCACCTATCTATAAATAGAGGTGGGGCAAAAACTAGCCGTCGCCGAGACGCACTCACCGGACGCCGAGAAAGAAGCGGGACGCGCGCACGCGGCGTTATACGTTTGAAAATCGACCGTTGGCGCCCTCTGCTAGCACGTGCGGACCGCGCGCTGGACGCGCCAGCGCCGCTAGCGAACGCTCGGTCGAGAGGGTGTCGGCGACCTCGCGCCGGACACGCCAGCGCCGCCGACCTTGCCAGCGTCCCAACACACGGACGCCGGAGCCCTGGAGCCCCAGCCGCCGGCGTCCGGCCAAGAAGACCGCCGGATGCCCGGGCGCAGCGCCACGCCGCCGCTCGGTACTCCACCGCGCGGACGCTGCCCCGGCGTCCGACGCCGAGATGAGCAGCGCCCGGCGCCTGTAAAACCACGTTTTACAAGGCGTCGACGCTACTAACTTCTCCACCTTTTCACCAACAAGCTAGCCAACAAGTGTACCAACTTGAGCTCCGGAGATAGCATGTTTTCACCACCAACTTGCATCCGGCGCAATAGAAAATAGGCGTTTCATTTTCTCAAGCGCCGAATCCCGCCTCGCAAGCTCTGGGCGGGGAGGGTGAGCGGTATCCAAACCCATCTCAACCCCCGCAAACACCACCACCTTCGCAAATGTGCCAACACCACCAAGTGTACATCACCAAGTGCTCATGTGTTAGAATTTTCGCAATCAATTTCGAAGGTCAGGTTAGCTCTCTAGGTTAAGAATGCATGCATATGATTGTTGAACCTAGAGGCACATGAGGATCGATGTTTCTGACGTTTTCCCCTCTTTATAGTCCAACTATCGATCCTAAACCACTCACACCCTCTATGGTGTCTTGAGTGTGAAATCAAAATGGCCCTAAGATTATACCTTTGCCTTGAGCCCATTTTGTTTCACCATCTTGTTTTCCCAAGTCCGTGAACTTGATCATCTTTTGGATCAACACCGTGTCATCCACCATGATCAACATTTGCACCATGACTTGAGTAGGATTCATCTCCTACTAGATCACACTTAAGCATAGAGATTAGTCCAAGGTTGTCATTAATTACCCAAAACCAATCTAGAGATCTTCAACCTTTGATGTTGCACTTTGTTTCCCCAAACCAGATCCACTAGTGTCAAAGTTGTAGGTGAGAACAAGTCCTCCTGCGTGGGTTGACCCAATGCTAGAGGAGGTCGTCGCCTCGCTCGTCGTATGCCGCATTGCAGTACTAGGATGGCCACCTGCTACATTTGTCTCTCTCGGGAAGATGAACCACTGTTGGTGGACAACCATTCATCGGAGAAGGCTCTCTAGTAGATGACGGACTCACCCATCGGTGTCACCTTTGAAGGGCCAGCCACACGTCACACCACCGGGGAGGGACAACACAACGCCATGGTTCTTTGAAGAGATCCCACGACGTCGTGTTGAAGGCGACAACACCTCCCCGTGTTGAAAGCGGGAGCTTTGCCGCCAAGAGGCTCAAGCGCTCCACTAACAAAATCCTAAATAAGGTGCCTTCACCACTGCTCCCTCTGCTTGTTGTTGAGGCACAACCAAAGTTGCTGACCCACGGTGGATAGCCGCACAGGCACTCTCATGCATCCTAGCTTCTAAGTGGGGAGAGGTGCTGATAATGAAGCAAATGGGATTCATCGACAATCAGGCGAGGCCTTCCACAGCAGACAAAGAATGCCTATGTGACAACATCTTTGTTGATGAGCTCAACTTGTCACATGCTGAGGCAATGCGATAGCTCTTCCCGGACCCACAGGGGAGAGTGGCTGAGGCACCAGGCAAGGCAGCACATCTGATTGTCGGTTATGGCTAGGTAGCATGATTAGCGAGTAATAGGGGCTAGGTAGCATGATTAGCGAGTAATAGCACATCGTCTCCTCTGCTAGGCGAGGGCAGAGCCGATACACTGTTCCCCTAGTGTGTCATTCATGGTGCATTGTTGTAACTTTCACTATTTCTCGATCTTAATACAAAGATGCACAAACCTTTTGCGTACGTATTCAATAAAAATTACGTAACTAACCAGGACAGGTCTACCAACAACCAAGTATAATTAAACATCCAAAAGTCCAATATAAGACTTGCCTCGAATGCGTGCATACGGGGATATGGGGGTTATATATAAGTCCACTATATAAGACTTGCCCTGAGTGTGTGTGTGTGTGGGGGGGAGGAGGGCAGCATATGACAAAATCTCCTAGTTACTGGTTTGGTACCCATTTATATTTTTTTTTATATGCTAACATTATTAATTACAACAAATTTTTAGGTATTTGGGGAGATTATAGATTTGGACGACCTGTACCCTGAATTGATTGATGAGGCAAGATTGATACTGTTGAAGTGCCGTGGACTGCCCCTTGCGATAGTCGCCATAGGTGGCCTCTTGAGTATTCGACCAAGAACAGCTATGGAGTGGAGAAAATTCAATGATGCGACCATTAGTGCTGAATCGGATATTAATTCAGAGGTTGATAACATTATGACAGTCGTCCGAGGAAAAGATATGATTATTTACCATATCATCTCAAGCCTTGTTTCTTGTACTCATCCATCTTTCCCAAAGGTCACAAGATTAGACGAAGACGACTGGTAAAACGGTGGACTGCAGAAGGTTACTCAAGAGAGATTCATGGCTGGTTGCCTCAGTCTGCAGAAGAAGTAGCTGACAATTATTTCATGGAACTAATCGATAGTGACGTTATCCTACCATCTCCAAAATCAATTCATAGTCTCAAAGGAATAGACTCTTGCCAGGTCCATGATATCCTGAGTGAGATTAGCATCTCAAAGTCAGAGGAGGAGAATTTTGTTTTTAGGCTGGAGAAAGATTACCGCCCAAACAAGCAGGGCACAGTTCGTCACCTTCTCATAAGCGGTAATTGGAATGGAAATAAGAGTAAGTTTGAGAATGAAGTTAACTTGTCTCGCATTCGATCATTAACGGTGTTTGGGAAATGGAGACATTTTTATCTTTCTGACAAGATGAGGCTGTTGCGTGTACTGGACTTGGAAGAGACGACTGGTCTAGTTGATCATCACCTGAAGCACATCGGGAACTTTCTTCACTTGAAATTCCTTTCTCTGAGAGGTTGTCATGGTATTTATCACCTGCCAGATTCGGTGGGTAACTTGGTGCACTTACAGACACTAGATGTTAAAAATACAAGGATAATCAAGTTGCCAAAGGCCATCATCAGGCTCAGGAAGTTAGAGTACCTTCGTGCTGGAGGCCGTGGCGGACTTGTGGGTGCTCACTCGTATGATGTATTGGGGCAAGAGGAGAGGCTACGCAATTTAGCTCTCAACTCGGTGGGATTTTGTGTGGCATGTTGCTGCAATGTGCTCCCAGGTGTGGCGAGGGGCCTAGATCCATGTGCTGTTGTAATGCCGAGTGGGGCCAACAAATTAACAGCCCTACGCATTCTGGGTACGGTGAACATCGGACGGGGAAAATCCATCATACAAAGCATAGGAAGCCTCACTCAATTGAAGAAGCTTCGAGTGGTTGGTTTGAACCAAAAGGACCGTCAAGAGTTCTGCTCAGCCCTTGCAAATCTCGTCAATCTTGAGTCGCTGCTAGTGCACTCACCTGGGATGCCAGATTTACCTTGGTTGGATGGTGTGTCCTCGCCTCCAAAAAACTTGCAGAGCCTCAAGCTGGATGTCACCCTGGTCAAATTGCCAGAATGGATCGGAGGCGTCCACAGCCTTGTGAAGTTGGTGCTACGGTGGACCAAGCTAACGGAGGTTGATGCCACCATGCACGTCCTTGGAAAGCTACCAAACTTGGCCATCCTGCGCCTGCTGGGGCGTTCGTTCAATGTAGGAGAGCTCTGTTTGACTTTCCATCGGGAGGAGTTCCCGAGCCTGATGGTGCTGCACCTGGGTTACACAATTAACCTTGGATCGATGGAATTTGGAGAAGAAGGGGCAGCGCCTAAGCTTGAGCTGCTGGTGCTTGAATATGCAATATCCGGCACAAGGTCCATCTCAGGGCTGTCATCTCTCCCGAGCCTCAAGGAAGTTGTGATCAAGGGTCCATGCACTGAGGAACTGATGGGAAGCTTGCGGGATCAGATCTCCAGGAATCTAAATAATCCCGTTTTGAAGAGGGAGTGAGCTATGTGCGTAGGGTGTACGCATGTACGCAGTCAACCGATTGAAGCCAGGTAAGGTACGGTACTCCTTTAGCTGATGGAGTACAAACCTTTGCGTGAGTTGTTTTTCTTTTGAATCCGTGTATGTCTGCAGGAGTATCGTTTACTGATCGGTACATCACTCCGCACGGCATACGACTACTTGGGGGGAGCTGGATGAAGGAGTGAGCGAGGCGCGTTGGCTGCGCTGCTGCACCTGCACGACGTCGAAAATGAGCCTTCCCCAGTTTCGAAAATGAGCTAGATCGGTACATCACTCCACCCCAAACGATCAAACTGCCCTGCGTATGTATGTATGTGCCGCTACTATAGTACGTTTACGTATGTATGTACAGCAAGCTGTAGTGTTTCCTTTTTTTCTGAAAACGCCAACGTAGTAGAATGCTCGTCGTTGCCTGCTTGAGTTGGTTCTCAAGCAGCTGCAAGTAATGTTGTTGTACGCTGCTCCCGTACATGTATGTACATCATCACAGTTCACGAATTGATCAATCCTACCAATGCAATGCTCTGCCTCTGCTCTGCTTCTTTCCAGTTCTTACCGATCGATCCATGCACTCTGACGGAAGGTTTGTACTGGTACAACTACAACCGCGCGCGGCCGGCAATGGTTCACTCATGATGGTGTTGCGTCTTAATTTGGCACTAGTTGGATGGCGCGCCTTTGCGCGCCAACAGGGAAGTTGATCGTAGGTTCAGAACATTATATGTACATAGGTAGAGCATGCATGTCGAGGAGGTCGTAGGAGCTATACATAAATCGTTGATGCATAAATATACAGAAGACGTGTGTTTGTTACATATGCCTAAGTATATCAGAGGTCGTAGGAGCTATACATCCACCCTGAACTATAAGAAATAAAGAATCCTTTATACTGGGATTATCCTTAATTGTCACCTTCATAGTATCCATAGCAGCTTTTCAATAGGAATTCTTCTACGTTGCATAGCCATCAGAAATCTGAACACCTCGACACACTATGAAGCCTAAAGTAAGACAGCAGCACCTATGATGCAAACTTTGATCTAAACACTCAAGGTAGCTAGCAGCATTCAGTTTCATACAACATGGTAACAACAGGGTAGAGTGTAGCTCTGCCCATGACATGGAGGGCTGTGCTGATGCAGCTTATTTCCATCCTTAAAACTGGGCGACAATATCCAGCTCATCCACTACTGGGTCTGCACAAAAGAGCTGAAATGCATAAAAGGTCGAGATCGAATCCACCTTTTTATGGTAAACAAATGATATTGGTCCGACAGCCATGACCAGGCAGAAGCAAAATTTGAGAATAGATGGGATGCAACACAATGGTGATGTATTAGCCAAACCCCTCTCCTTTCTTGTTTGCATGGGATGCACATGTTGAGGGCTAGCTGATAACTCACCAAAATGCTATGTCTGAAATAAGCCGAACTGCTCTCCATTCTTCAGAAACTCAGGATCTCACTCCTGCAATGGGACAACAAATAGTTAAGGCTAGTGGTTAGATCAGCTAGCAGGGGTAAATAGAAGTGGATATATATGACAGAGTTAGTGTACAAAACGGCTCAGAGCAAGATATTGTGGCATTGGCCACGGGGAGTCTAGCACAAGGACCAAATAGTGGAGGTGGTAAGGAAATTTGTACGGTACAGCAGCATTGGATCGGTGGTTGCTCAGCATCATGTTCCCAATTAAAGGAGAGAATGTCACATCTATATACACTTCTATATATATTAGTGGTATTATTTGTACAGGCCAGATAGTATCTATTATGTTTTGCTTTAAACAGGTTGAAGGGTGTGCTCACCTGAAGAAGGTAGGAGCAGGAACAAATCTGTTAGGCAATAAACTCCCTTCAACTTACTCTTTTATTCTTCTCCCGCAGTGGTGCAGAAAGTGAGAGCAACCTGCATTTTCTTTAGTGAGCTGACCAAAATGAGAACTAAAGCTATGCAAATTCAATCATACAGAAACTAACAAGACATGTGTAAGGTCATCTGGCATCTGAAACTCTAAATACGAGATTGCACGTGGTAGTAGCTGCCTCTTTTTTTAGCTGACACAATATATTTCAGTTGAAGCGAGGTCACAAATAAAATAAACTTAGTTCACTGAGATCATTAGTTGGGGGCACTGGCTGATTGTGCAGTACAGGCAAAGCCTAAAGCAATGTTTAAAAGATTTGGAGTTATGAAAATACATGTAGGATTTGGCAAGCATAATAAATTAGTAGGCTTAATAAACCTCAACTCTTGATATAAGTACAGGTTCGTCGCATCAAAATCTGAATAATGCAGAGCAGGCAAAATAAAGGAATCTATTTACATTCACAAGCGCATCACATATGAATACTTTGACACTTAATTTTCATTTTCAATCATGGAATAGTCCATAGTTCAAAACAGACTTCACAATCAGTCTTCATTACCAATCAATCAATACCTTTCACAGAGGCAAAAATTATCTAATAGCAAGTTTGAGTTCTTGAGGAAGAAGGATCATCGTTCTTGTTATAAGTAAACCTATAATTCCCCATTGGCTAAGTATCTGCTGCACTACCCCAACCAAAAAAACCACAATAAGAAAAAGAAAATAGAATACTGCACTGAAGTTTTAGATAAAAGTGCTAACTTGGAAGCCAAACTATACATGACTAATTACAAGACTTCAAAATAAAGATACAATGATATTAACAACCAAAGGGTCGACAATTTTCAAAACTTTGTTTAATTCTAAAAACTGTCGAATAAACTAAAATCATAAGCCATCTGTTTTTTGCTTAGAAAAAGCATGGAATCAGTTTGGTAGAGTATTGCTTCTATCCAATACTGCAGTTATCTAAAGATGCAAAAGAAAGCATGGAATCAATGATGCACATCAAGTCCAAGGATCAGAGACAGTGGTAGTGCAGCAGAGCATACATGTATTTTGTAAACATGAGCAAATGAAAAGAGCATAGTCATCAGAATAAATAAAAGATTTGATTTCAGAATACCAATCTCAGAAACACTTAGCAAGGAGTGACTGAGGTCAGTTTTTTTGAAAAAAATAACCACTAATTTTGTTGGTCAATAATTTCAACGAGACACGGGATAAGATCAATTATGAAGGAAAAACCATATGTAATTGTAGGCTACCATTAATTCCATTGCACAGAAGAATCCAAGGTTCATTTAATTTGGATTTTGAATTAGCAGGTCTGTGCCTGCACCCACCATTAACCCACCATTGCACAGTAGACAACAAAGTTCATTTAACTTGGATTCTGAAGGTAGAGTTTGGGTGGTTCATGTCGCACAGCACGCAGGGAAGAGAAGGGACAGGTGTACCTACTGGATGAGGATGTGTCGAGGGACCGCCATGCTGGGGGCGCCGCGTGCCAGGCCACCGCTACCTGGAGGTTGCCTTTTGCTCGCGCACCGCGATGCCGCCAAGCCACCGCGACTGTGGGGTGGCCTCACCGGGCTGCGGCGGCACGGGGTCGAGGACGAGCTCACAAGGGCCGAGGATGGTGGACGAGGAGGGCGCCGCCGCCACGGGAGGCCGCCATGGCCCTAGGGTTAGGGTTTCGGAGGAGGAAGGAGGCGCTCCGGGGGACAAAGAACGCGCGGCGGGCACGCCGGGGTGAGGGAGAGCAGGAGGAGGGGGGCGGAGGGCGGCGTTGGGGGAGGAGGGAGGCTGCTGCTGCCGCCGGTTGAGCCGCCCGCGCCGCCGCCGCCATCACCCCTGCCCGGGTGAGCACGGGAGCGGGAGCATGGGGAGAGGGAGATCGATGGGGAGTTTTTTTTACCAGAGCGCGGTATATATTTGGTACATGAAGCGGGGGGTTTTGTAAAATTCACAGGCGGGTGGGTAATTAAAAATTTACCACGATTTCAGAATTTTGTCTTCTTCAACCGACGGATTCTTATAATAGGTGGGGTAAAAAGTAAAAAAAAATACTAAGTTACTGTTTACAGGGGTGCTGGGTGGACTTTAATGCGATTTTGAAATAATATAAGGTTTTTTGAAAAACTATCCGGACCAATCAAATTTTTTTTTGGGGCGACGTGGCCAGTCTCTCCTAGGCCGGAAGTTTTCGGGTTAAAGGTCGGGGAATGCTCTGCCTCTGCTCCTCGCCATGGCGACATAACCGGTAGTACAGTACACGCATAAACACAGCCCTCGAACGCTTTCCGCGCCAGCATTCCTACTCTGATGCTTGCCTTTATTTTTAGTGATGCAGGAATGCGTGCATGATCACAGACAGCGAATGACGATGCGTGTCGTTTAGCTGCGGAGATGAAAATCACTGAATAATTAAACTGTTGAGCAAGCATATAGCACAACACAGCCTGACAGCGAGCGCCTCGGCCTCCAGTGCCCATGCAACGCTCAGTCCAGGACTCGATCAGCTTCTTCTTGTTGTTGTTGGTCAGTGTGAGTGAGGGTGGTAGCTGTTCCCGTTCCCGTTGTGCCTGCCTGCTGCCCAGGGACCTTGGCGGACGGACGGAAGCGGTGGGGCCAAGTGCCGCATGTGCTCGATCTCTATAGCAGTATGCCAGTATATATAGCTACTAGCTAGTGCATCTGCTAGTCGAATGATAAAATTCCATGAAATCGCGAACTTCATTAATATAATACGGAGGAGAAGAAGACATGGATGTTGTGCCCAATAATGGCCAAGTGGCAAGGGAACGTGTTAGAACGTTTGACGACGACCTCCCTCTCTCATGCATGATGTGTCATGCCATGTGCTTGTCAATTGCTAACATGTCATGTAGATCATCAGATCGATATGGGACATGGGTGGTTCCAACTTCTACTACCACTCCGCTTGCGATGCGAATATCTGAAAGTTTGAATCCTAAGCTTAGATGTCCATACCTTTCTTCAGTGACGGAACCAGAAATTTCGAGTAAGAGGGGCCGACTAAACATGGTTGATCCCATCAAATATATTCAATACTATTTAAAAGAATTGTAATCGGCAATTTTTAAGATTTGCAGAGGTAACTAGAATGAAAATAGTGAAAAAGTTAGCATATCTACAAATTTTCATTTAAACATCTATTATAATATTGGATTAATGACCTTCATACACCTCAGTTAAAAAAGTTAGCATATCTGCATATTTGCAGAGGCTTTCTTTAGCCCAGTGCTGCGGTACGGTGGCTTCTTCCATGATGGAGCGTTCATCTCACGTGTATATATGTATTTCTTCTTGTATGTGAATTGAAGTTCCAGATAGCAAAACTGGATGCACGGTTGATCGACGCCGTCGAAATCTATTTGTCTTAGAGCAACTCCAAGAGAGTTGCTAAAACTAAATTGCTAAACTCATAATTTAGCCAAGCTCCAAAATAGAAAACCATGCAAAAACAAGAAAACTCCAACAGTCTTTCTATTATGCCAAAGTAGATGGCTAGCGGCACATGCAAGCTATATTTACCATGCTTTAGATTGTAGGAATAGCCGGCTTGCTATTTTATAAAACAAGATAAGCATAACTGTTGGAGTTCACATTTTACTCTAAAAAGCTAAATATAGCCTACAGAACAGGGATAGCATGTCTCTTGGAGATGCTCTTACGATTTAGATACCATGCATGCGTACCATGCATGCCAGGCTAATAATAGTCCTAAAAAAAAGGTAACTTTTTGTTTTTGTTTCTTTTGGGCCTGGAAGCCTGGTAACTTGTACATATATATCATTCTTTCATTTAATAGAAAATTAAAAAATAGGTAGGAGAGTCCCCTGCTAACCCGCTCAAAAAAATAATAATAGTCTTCAAAAAAAATGTTATCATCTCACTCGGAGAGCTGACCTCCGTCCAGTTTTTTAACACAGTATCTGAGTATCTAGCTAGTTTATTAGCACGCAGTACGTGATGGCAAGTGCCAATAATATCATCAGCTCTATCGAGTTGAATACTACCAGCTGTATCTATCTGATCTGATTTTTTTTTTTATGAAACTGGAGGGCCGAGGCCCCTACAGGGATTTATTATTAAATAAAAACTCAAAAGATACAAAGTTCAGGAGAATAAAGGTTACAAAATGGAAGTTCAAGAGACAAAAAATGAAACAAAGAAAATAAAACTGAAAGGACAAATCAGGTCACTTCTAGCCATGGAACTGGGTTTTACTCTGAGAGCCACAAGCTCCAATTCAGCAAAGAATCTTCTTCTGCATTCCTGGATGGAAAACTGGTTAGCCTCAAAGATTAGGGCGTTCCTTGCAGTCCAGATTGTCCAGCACATGATAATGAGTGCTTCCATGAAGAATTGGGATTGCAACTGTGCTCTCAAGGCATCAAGGTTGCTAAGGACCCCCTGCATTTGTGGTCACTAGGTTGATGATCCCCAGCACTGATGTGCAAAATCACATTGAAAGAAGAGGTGCTCAACGGTCTCTTCAACATTTTGGTTGCACAAAACACAATCGAAGCTTGGGAGAGTCATATTTTTTCCTTTTGAGAATATTTATTTCTAGTGCTCAATCTATCTTTAGCAAGGAGCCAGGCAAAAACTTTGTGCTTGGGTTGACAATAACTTTTCCATAGCCATCTGAAAGCAATTGGAGTAGGATTATGGCCCATCATTATTCTGTATGCTCTTGATGTCGAGAATTTAGAAATGCCCCCAAAGTAGGTCCGGACATCATTGTCATTGCTTAGCTCGTGTCTTGCATTATCTGAATCAAAATTTGCATTTGATTGAAGGCTTCGAGAGAGAGGCATGTGGAAAAACATCTGAGATATCATTTGCATCAAAGGCCTTGAACACTGAAATATTCTTGTTTTTGCAAAAGAATAGCATTCAGGGAATTCTTGGGGAAAATGTGATCGGACCACCGGTCTTTCCAAAACATGCATGTGTGGCCACTTCCAACTTGGACTCTGGAGATTTCCTTGAAGTCAGGTAAGAGTTTCATGATATCTCTCCACTAGAAGGAACCTTTTTTTGTGGAGTTTGGAAGCCTACCATTACTGTAATGCTTTTCCCATATCATATTAACCCATGGATGTCCTTCTTATTGAAGAATTTATCAAGATTCTTCATTAGCAGGGTTTTTGTTCTGAGTTTCTATGTGTATAATTCCAAGTCCACCTTCCCCTTTGTAGCACAGACCATTTTCCATGCAGCTTTGGGCTGAGAGTTAGCATTGGCACTTTGGATCCTCTCCGGAGGCAATGCTTTCTCAACTTGTCAATTTGTTTAATGACTGTCTTTGGAATTTTAAGAGTGCACATGTAGTATGTTGGTATTGCAGAGAGCTTTGCATTTGTGATTTGAAGTCTTCTGCTTGATTCAACATAGAGCTAATTTCCCCAAGCCTTCTTTCACATTTATTAATAAGTGGAGGAAAATCTTGAACTTTAGGTTTAGTAATGCCAAGAGGGAGGCTTAAGTAAGTGAAAGGAAGGGTTCCTTTGGAGCATCCAAAGGTCCTTGCAAGATGATCAAGCCTTTCTTCCGAGATGTTGATAGGCAGCATCATTGATTTGTTGTAATGAACTTTCGGCCAGTTGAATCGAGAAAAGTTTCCGAGTAGGGTTTTGAGGAAGAAGAGCTGCTCGGGGTCTCCTTCTAAGATTAGAAGGGTGTCATCAACATACTGAATAACTGGGAAATCTGCAGTGGCTTGTAATGGGATAGGTAGGCTCAAAAGATTCAAATTCTTGGCTTTATTGACCAAATCCTCGAAGGTAGTCACAGCCAATACAAAGAGCAAAGGAGAGAGAGGATCTCCTTGCCTCACTCCTCTTTACGTTGAATGGTTTTTTACGGATTGTCATTTAGGAGGACCCGAGAAGTGCCGGACCGGAAAATATCTTTAATCCAAGAAATCCACTTATCACCAAAACCCTTAGCTTCCAAAGAAGGAAATAATTGCCTTATGTTCAATTTTGTCAAATGCTTTTTCAAAGTCAAGCTTCGGGATGACTATTTCTTTTTTGACTGATGACATATATGAAGGTATTCAAATGCCTAGGCCAAGCAGTCTTGAATTGTCCTAGACTTGATAAACCCATACTGATTTTGGTGAACCATGGATAGAATTATTGGGTGTAATCTGTTTGCAAGTATTTTGGTGATCAACTTCACCGAGGTATTGAGTAAAGAAATAAGTCTGAAATCATTAATCTGTTCTTAGGTTATCCACTTTTGGGATCGGTGTTATGAAGGAAGAGTTGATGCTCTTTTAAGCTTGCCCCGGAATCATAAAAATCATGACATAGATTGTAGTAATCTTGTTTTATCACTGACCATGATGCCTTCGTAAATTCAATATTGAAACCATCGGGTCTAGGGGACTTATTGTTTGGAAGGGCTTTGACAATGTTGTTAATTTCTTCAACTGAGAAAGGCTCTTCAAGATCCTAAAGATTAGGATTTGGCACAATTAGTGAAGAAGATGGAATAGTGAACCCCATAAATTCAGTGACTTCTAGCCTTTGCCTGTATTCCTCCCACAAAATCGTTTCTTTCCCAGCAGTGGCTAGATTTTCTTTGTACCATCGGGAAGTGTAAGATCAGTTGTCAACTTGCCTCTATGCCTTATAGTTGCACTTGCATGAAAGAAATGGGTGCCTGCATCTCCTAGCTGCACCCATTTGATGTTTTCTCTTTGCTTCCAAGAGGTTTTTTTGTTTATCGAGTAGACTAATCAGGTGGTTCCCCAGCATTTCTTTGAAGTTCCATTCAATAAGACTAAGATCTCTGGCTTCTGCCAAAATCTCTATAAACAGAATGATCAGTCTTGTATTAGAAATCAGAGTGTTAAGACTTGTCATTGAGGCCTGCCACTCTTTGAGTCTTTTTCTGAGCTGCTTCAACTTGGCTGTTAGGTTCTTAGCACTGTCATTGCTATTGTGGACATGGTTCCAGTTGCTTGTCGATACCCCGAAATCCCTGCATGCTTAAGCCGTAAGTTTTCAAACCCGAAGATTTTATTTTTGGAATCACCGTGGAGATGGAAACAAGACAGGGCAGTGATATGAAGGGACCATGTCAAGAGCTTTGGTCTGTTGTGTTGGGGTACTTGGTAGCCCAGCCGCTTGAGGTGAAGATCCAATCAAGTTTTTCAAGCAATGGGGAAAGGCCGCATGTTAGACCAGGTGAACTTTCTGCCTTGCAGTTTTATTTCATCAAGCCCAAAGTGCACTTATTGCTGCATTAAATCTAAACATTTCAGTTAAGTCCCCCGGTTTGTTTTCGTCTTCAGGTTGTCCGATTAGATTGAAATCACCCAATATCATCCGGTCGATCCAAATTGGTATTTGAAAGTCCTTCATCCGCTTGATGAAAGAGTTTTTTCCTTCAGAGTGCAAGGGCCATATACGCAAGGCAGCACCCAGACCGCCTGTCATGTTTAGAGTGAAACTTGACAAAATAGCGTAATCATTAGAAAAAAATTTTATTTCCATCAAAAGTCTACTCCTCCAAGCAATGAGGATTCCTCCCGAAGCTCCCACAGAGGGTAAAGTTTCAAAACTGTCAATTCGGGAGGGCAGATTTTTCCTCAAAAAGTGTTATCCATAGAGTCTTTTTTGTTTCCTCAGTAAACAAACAATGTCACAAAGATGCATTGGCAATTTTATTTCTATTGCATCCCATTTCCATGGGGAGTTAATACCCCTCACATTCCGTGTAAGAACTTTCCACGAGATGTTATGACACCGATTCATGATTTAACCAAATAATTTAAAGCCATAATAGGTCACATGCTTAACACCCAAAGGTTCACAACAAGTATTAAGACGGCCATCATGGCTTTACAGAAGCATTTCATCCCAGTCATCATTACTTCAACCAGCCCTCTATTACAAAAGCAATCTAGTCTCGATTTGCTCTAACTTTCCAAAGTAGCTACTATGACTCTTAACACAAGTGTCAGCAAAAGCCCAAGAACCCCTAGCACACCCATGTTTACGTCGCCTTCAGAGTTTCTCCTCTTCATTTCCATCCTTCCTTACAGATCCGTAGTTTGCCTTTCCCCTGTAGGTCCTTTCTTCTGTGGCTTGTCCTTTTCCTTCCCAACTGGTTTGGCTTTCTTTTTCTTGTGCAGGAGGTTCACCTCGAGAGAAGTCTCGCAAGCATCCATCTTGCAAAACTGTGTACTAAGGTTTTTGATTATTTTCTCATTAGGAGTTGGAGGAGGAGCAAGACAACAAGAACAATTCTTTTCAGGTTTACTTGCCGATTTAAACCCATTATTGTTTTTCTTAACTCTTCCACTTGGTCTTACCTCGTCCCTACAATGGGGGTCATTCTCTTCTTTCCTTTCTCCTTGTAGTTGGGAGTGCTAGAGCTGGAAGCCATTCCCTCCTTAGTTAGCTTTCCTTTTCCTTTGTCATTGCCCGAGATTATATCATCTCCTTTGTTCTTGGCTTGTAAACTAAAAACACAGGTGTGAGCACCGGGGGATAAATTTTGAAATAGTAATGGAAACATTACCCCGATTATTGAACATCGATGCACACTGGGGAGGCAAGAAACTCCGAGGCCCAATCAAAGGTATCCGAGACAGCAATTTGGAAATGAAAAATGAAACCAACCGCTTGGGATTGTTATGGAAATATTACTGGCATTACCTTGGGCTAGAAGGTTTTCCTAGATTTTTCCAGTTTCTCTTGCTTTGTGCTCCTCCTAGATTCTACGGTTGATGCTCTGCTGATCAGGTAATAAGGCCATGCCCACCATGACATTTAGGTTACCCCCGAGCTTGCACTTGTTCCTCGCTCAACATCCTAGTCATGTTCTCCATTCATCGAAAGGAGCTCATTGGGAAAGCCCTCCTCTCCAGTCCCATACCTGGTCAAGAGGGATATCATCCACAAGGTAGTTAACCGATGAAGCGGGTGGGGCAGGGACCATGTGTTGCATCTCCTCACCCGCCTATTCGCATAAGTTGCTCTTCTAGGGATTCAACTGCTCCTCAACAGGTTCTGGGTTGACAAAGAAAACTTCTCCAGGTGGCTGCAGAAGATACTGGATCTGATCATTGTTTTGCAGATCATTAAGCTCAAGAAAATCTCTAGGATGGCCAGCTTCCATTGGAGCTCCAGAATTAAATATAATAGGGTCAAGGTCCTGATTAGCCTCCTGATCATTGTTTGGAGCATTGAGGTCCATCATGACTGGCTCCTCATTCAGATCCTAGCCAAATGCATTCTGGTTGGGCTATTCTTTGGGCTTCCTCTGGCGGCCATTCTCCCCACCCATCATTCTTTCTTGGGTTTCCATCCGGTCATCAAATAGCCTATCAATCGGTTGAACGGGCTGCCCAAGGCCAAAAAATTGAAAGGCACCCCCATTTCCATGTCAACATTTGCAGGAATGGGATCTTCGGGGGCTCGATGAGCTCTTTGTGCAGGTTTCACGCGGAGGAGTACCTCTATTTGCAACGACCAAGATTCTCCCCCAATCACATGGGGGTCCTGATAGACCACAAACCGTGGGACTCTTTCCGTGTCGGTGACTCTAGCTTTGACTAAATGTTTGCATTTCTCATCGCCCCTCAGCCTAGCACGCATGACTCTAGCATACTCTCCAACCGCAGCATGAATGTGCCTATCGGTCCAGTAATCTGGCGGCAAACCCAAGACAAGCAACCAGCATTCATGATTAAACTCTGCTCTCCTCCAGTTTCGACCCTTGTTGTGCTCCACAGAAAAGAAACCGTGACATCGCCAAAAACATGCGGACTCCTAGCGACTAAAGCATCACGATCATAGATGTGCTTAAACCCGGACTAACGCATGACCAAGGTGTGTGCAATGAATGTCCAAGAAAGCAGTTGGGCGCTCATTACGCAGAAAGTCATGAACAACGGCTCTTACCGCTGGGAAATGCATGGCGTGTTGAGGTAGCGGATTGAAGGTGACGATGGCGAGATCATCATGTCTCGCCACCGGACGGGAAGGCGCCACCGCTCTCACCATCAATGGTCGGTTGGGGACGTCATGGAACTGGAGCCCTTCTGGTACCCAAGGCATCGGATTAATGCGTTGGAACGCCATTTCACCACTCGGTGGCACAGCAACTTCGACCGGATCAGCAACAACATCGATTGGAACAACAATGGGCTCGGCGGGAGTTGGATTGGTGGTCGAAGGAGCAGCAATGGCGAGGAGCGAAGGAGGGTTTTTTTTGGGGCAAGTGCGGGTGTATCGTAGCTTGGTGGAGAGGAACTCGAGGCGACGCAGTGAGAGCAACCCGGTGAGTTGGTTCCACGTTTAGGGGAGATGTCGAGTTTGGAAGGTGGAGGGACGGGTTGTGACGGTGGTTGGGTCATGGGCCCAACAGGCCTCGCAGTAGTTAAGAATGGATCAGGATTCGGCAGCCCAAGACGAACGAGCCATTCCTAGAGCCTTGAATGCCTCCCCAAAGGACTTAAACACCCACCGACGAAGATGTAGAAGGCCTATGCATGCCTATCACGCGGAATAGACCCGCCTCGGTTCTCCGGGACACGCGTGGTAGCCATGGGGAGCGGATCGGAGGTGAAGATTTTGGCTGCCGGGCGTGTTAGAGTAGGGCGCGACAGGGATGAAGTAATGTGGCCCCACCCAAAGGCACGCGCGGCAATCGATTGGATTGGTTTGCGACATATACGCCTGGAATGCCCCATCGTAAGGCATCTCGGGCGGGGGACAAAGGCGCCATGGCGATCAATGCTCGGAGCCGAGGGGAAGTAGAGGCGGTCACGAAGTGATTTTGAAATTTTCGGTTTGCCGATAGGCTCAAGGTTGGCTCCAGAGAGCGGCGGAGTTCTAACAACTTCAGCAATGGTTTTTTTCAGAGGAGTATTATGAACATGCTTCCAGGAAGCTTGCTCTTCATCACAGAACAGAGCAAATTCCTTTCTCCAATCCAGCCCTCCATTTCCCCACAGATGAAAAAACAGGGTGAACTGATCACACGAGTAAGAACGCAGATTGTGAATATAAAAACCCACAGCTTTAGAGGAGACGAAGAACTTGAAAGAACGGTCGGCTAGAGCAAAGACCTTGAAGTGATCCGACGAGCCGCCGATGGTGGCTTGAAGGATCAAAGCAACAGATGCAAGACATGGTGGCTTGAAGGATCAAAGCAACAGATGCAGGACAAAGCTTAAACCTACAACGGCCAAAGGAGGAAACAAGTGCAAACGACCCAGGCCCAAGGTCGGGCCAAGATATTGGCCGTTCAAGGCTTTTCCAGACATCAGCCTGAGTTTTGCGACCTGGCTCAAAGGATAAGCCAGGGAGCTCCATGAAGGATGATTGAAAGTGGGAGGTGAAAGCAAAGGACTCACCAGGGGGTCAAGATGAAGAGAGCACCAGAAGGAGAGCGAAGGAAGTGGGCGGCCTGAGGAAGATCAGACCGACATCGAGCTGGGACAAGCGCACGCCGGACGGCGGAACCAGCGAAGAGCTTTCGCCATCGTCAGTAAGCCCGCCACCATCCGGAACCAACTCCCATCAGGGCCGAGGAAGCCTGAAGGGGCTGCGGACGGCGAGGGTGAGCCGGGCCACCGCCTGGCGAGGGACCGTCGCCGGCCAAATCGTGGGTGGTCTCCACTATTCTCAAGTAGTTTGTTAGTGACTGATGGATGGCCACTTCTATCTGATCTGATTATGGATCAAGACCCAGCGTCCCTGCCCAGCCTCGCAACCTTCACGCTGTTGACAGGTCACTGCCACCGTATGTACAGTGTATTACCACAGTCTACCAATAAATCTTCTGCACAAGTGGCATCCTCCCTAGAGGAGATTTACTTATTGTTTAAACCTTTTTTTATTATTTTATATTTGAAAATAATGTACCTTGAAAGTATTTTCATAGTTCGCTTGATTACACAGATCCATGTGAAAGCGACTAAACAATATTGTCGTGCCACATATATTGGTACGTCAATTTGCTATGCTCGCGAGGCCGATGACGCGGCCACCTCACCTGTAAGCTAACTAAAACAATTAGCGGAAGTTCAAAGAATCGTGTTAGCGCAAATTAGTTTTAACCAAAATAAGAATCTTTCATACGTGCGTAGCACAAATAGACCGTTCATATGTGCTAAACAGCATAAACCCGACTTGCGTCGAAGAATTTGTGGAATAACAAGTCATGCCAAGAATAAATTCTTGGGCAAGACTGCCATTTTGTTCATCATACATTTTTCCTGATTTCTGAATCCGAGTGGTGGCTTCTTCTTGGACTTTTGAAGTCACATCACATTCTTTAAAATGTTAGTATTACCTGCAATAATACGCAAATCTGCAAATATATACAAATATTTATGCAGCCTTGTGAAATGACGTATTCCCTGCCAGCTAATTGTAGTTCTCTATTGCAATTTGCATGTATACCTATCTAATGCGGTTGCCATGGCCTTCTGTATATACATTATTATCCTACATTTTTTTTGAATTGGCCTATCCTACATATTGATTGGCGATCAAATTTGTTGCCAACATAGCATGATTCTCAAAGGAAAAGGGAAGCTGCTCTATGATTTTGCTCAGTAACACAGCAATCAGACAGCTATTATGATCTTATATATCCTAATCCGTTCTCACAAATTTGACCTGTGAGTAAGCCTCTCGAGCCATGAAGCTGAGTCACATGGTTGGACGACCAACAGCCTCCATGTGAACATGTGGAGCCGTAGTACCCATGTGAACATGTGCATTACAGTACTGGAATTCAAGAAAAACTTCAGGATTGCTTTTTTTTTTTTTGAAAGAATCACAGGAGGGGTGAGCGCCCCACCTGAATATATATTCCATTAATTCCGCAAAGCCAGTGCAACGAATTTGCCCGTGGACAGGGGAGTACAAGATGAGTTTACAGAAACAACATGCCTCGAAAGCGAGAGATTACACAAAAGAGGTGGCAGAGATTAGAACACCAACAAAACACCACTACCAACAACACAACACAACATAAACTCGAGGAGAAGCCTAGACCAAGGCCGAGAGGCGTCAGCCGATCGTCGATTTGCGCCGCCGCCAAACAGCATACTCGCCGGTTTCACTTTGGTCATTGTGCCGTGCACTAATCCTCGTAACTACGCCGCTCCACCGCCGCCCTCCAACCGAAGACCAGGCCAGTGGAATGGGGACTAAGAGAGGTGATGGACATGCAAACCCAAGATCACTGGACACGGCGACCTCCCTTCAGACTGATGGTGAGGCACACAGCACATCCGGGCCCACATACCACCATTCTGCGCCATCCACGGGGAGGAACCATGGAGGGGAATGGTGGCAGCGGTGGAAATACCACCTGGCATAAGATTTCCTGGCACCATCAAGAAGAGCGCTGACGGAGCAGAGACGCCAGAGGAGGACACTCGTCTAAGAACAGCAACGCCTGACAGCTAGGACCAGGCTCACCTAGGAGAACAAGGAGACACACACAAAGGAGGGTAACAAGGAACAAGGAGACACAAAGGAAGAGGGGGTAGGAGGGGAGAGGGGAGGACATGAGAGCTCAAGGTGGCATCAAGGATAGATGATAGGAGGTCGAAGCAGATAGGAGCTGGAATCTTCCCTCCACAGTGGTGTCCTCAAGAGGGTCACGACGTCACCGACGCCGCCACCACCGGCTCTAGAGACTAGAGCAAGGTTTCCACCAGGAGGAGAGGGACAGAGCTGTAGTCATGGGTTGGGAGCCGAATCATCAACGCCTCCAAGGAGGTAACGGCGCTTAGGGCGTCGCCGTCGATCGCACAGACATGCCGTCCAAGCTTTCGCTTAGGCTTCCTACCCATGAATTGTAGTCCGGTCTGTTGAAACTTGGGTTTCCAACAGGGGTGGGATATCTCCGCTTAGATGTTGCCCGTGGGGAGTAACACCGGAAATATGGTTAAGTGTGGAACACACAACATTTAATGATCATAGATTTCATTCACCAACCCCTTACATGAGGGCTTGGAAACCTTTTATAGCTACGTTGAGTACATTGTGTGTTTACAAACGTGCCCTTGGCATACACATAGAATATTCTTCTTTCTTCATAGCTCCGCCAAGGGTAACGGGGTCTTTCTCCCACCTTGCGTAGCCCCTCCGTTATCGAGTCGTGTTGAGATTCTCTTTCTTGATGCCTTGGCTCTCAAGTCATCCCATCATTTGTATCTCCGCTTTGTTGATAGGGGAGAAACTCCGCCTGCGCTTGGGCGTCGGATACCTTCGCTATTGTGCTCGACTCACCCGGATCTCCGCCGCGCAGACGGATGGTATCTTCGCGAGCGGAGATATCCCTGGAGAGGAGAAATCTTCGCACAGTGAGCGGAGACCTGCAAAATCACACGCTTCTGGTGGCACTGTCAGCATTTGAAACAACATCTCCGCTTGTCTAGACACGCGTACGCCATATCTCCGCCTCTCGGGGGGGACCATGTCCCAACAGTCCCCGAGAACGAGGTCGGTCGGGAGACGTGCCCTCGAATCTCAACTTTATTTCGACCTGAGGCGGAGATGTTGAGGGTGATTTCCCGGCACGCGTTTTGCGGCCGAAGTCTTCGCTGTGCATTGTTGGTATTTGATAAGCCTACAGAAATATTTATAATAATCCGCAAGCGAACGGATACTAGTGAGCATTTCACCCGGGAGAGGGTTTTAATATCGAATCCACAGGGGAGGATGGTGTGAGGATAACTGAGGCATATAACTAATCCCCGAAAGCAATCAAGGAACCGGAGAGGATAAAGAGGTAAGAAGATTCCTATGGTTGTCTAGTTTATATCCTTGTAAGCTATGTTGATATTGTCTTAAGGGGACGTACTTAAAGGAAAACATGGGCCTAAACATGCAATCCTCTAGCAACATGGTCCCGCTTGGCCTATCCAACGGGATGTGGATTCCAAAGGAATCAATGGTACTTGTCACTACCACGAACTACCACGCTCCAGGAAGGTAGGGTGCATTCATAAGCAACCTCGATCTAAGCACCACGTAAATCTAAGCATACTCCTCTAATCTATAGATTCCCATAGATTAAAGTACTCAAATAAGAGTTATGAACAATAAGAACAATACTAACACGATTACTTACTCAAACAAGAAGTTGATCCACCATAGAAGTCTCAGGATCAAGAGCCACAAGGCCTTTGATCCCGGAGGTACAAGCGTAGAGGAGTCACCGACAGGTCCGGTGCTTCCCCTTCTTTTCCTCCACCCACTCTTTAGCTCTCAAGACTAGATCTAGTCACTCTCATGGGGTACTATAGATCTAATCAACTCGATATGCTTTTGCTCTTCAACTCACTCTAATACTTCTAGTTTTACATGATCTTCTAATATAGATTGAACTAGAGAGAAGAGGTTGTCCTCACATTGGGACACCTCGACCAAAAGGTCAAAAGATAATGAGTAGAATGAGTTAGGGTTTAGCCCGGGGTGAGGAGGTCTTCTTATATAGCCCTTGGCGATGAACGATAGCCCTTGGATCAAACCGACCTTGGCAACGGTGTAGATACAACCTCAAAAGTCGGTTACAAGCCGACATAAAAAGTTGACCGATTTGGGATCAAAACACCTGGCGGCCGTGTGAATTGGCCTGGCGGCCGCAAGGCCCCTCGTGGCACAATGAGTTCAAATTTTTGTGGGTGCGTAGATCTCGCCGATAGCTTTGTAATGACTGGTATTTTGCAGGAAACGGAGTGGGATGAGAAAGTTATGACCGTTTTTAGTGAACTCGCTCTCGCAACAAGAATCGATATCTTTTGATTTTGGACTCGAATATAGCAAACAATATATCCGTTTCGATCGTCTCGACGAGCTCTTTGCAATGGTGCTATCTTGAAATATGCTTGTAACATATTTTATTATTCTTATGTCTTGCAAACTCTAGGCTTTTCCTGTTTAGTCCCTCGAAAATATACAAATCACCAAAGCTCGTGGAATTATGTTAGTAAAGCCCCTAGAGTTATGTTGATATTCATTTTAAGCCCTTATCCATGTTTAGTTGACTAGTAATATTGTGCTATAACAGGTGTCAACAAGCTCCCCCAAGCTTACCCTTTGCTAGTCCCTAGCAAAGCCAAACTTAGCAATGGATCAGGAGTTGCTACAACGCTTTCACGCCTCCAAAGTACACATGCTTTCAAACAAAATTTTCTCTCCGGATAAGAATAAACTTGCTCAAATTTTAACTTACCCATATTACCTTTAACCATGGAGCTTATAGCCTTTTCTTGGGATCTTGGGTAATTGAAAGATAGAACAATTAAGTCAAACACCATATCTCAAACTCTTTGTTCAACCTGTCCTTCCGAGTTTTTGTAAGTTTTCAAAATAAGACTCAAAATTCCTGGTATGACTCTCTCAAGTCTCTCATTTATGGTATTTGTGGATCCTCCCTAAGGCAACAAGGTTGTTTTGCCTTTCTCTCATAATATGTGGTATTTTTTGGACTAAAAATGGGTAGGACACTATGCCTTCTTCTCTCCCACCCTATATCTAAGGCTTTATCTCGGAGCTCATAGGTGAGAGAAAAACTACATCTACTTACTAAACATATATTGTAAGTTCAAGCAATGGATCCAAAGTCACGAGTCACACCGATCAAGTGGTGCATGTGTATGGTGGATAGAATATGGTAGGGAATATAGTAAGGTGTATGGAATGAATGAGGGGAAAGCCTAATTCTACTTTTGCTCCTTGAAGAATAATCTCTCTTTTGAAACTTGAAAACTTTGAGAGAACTTGGGTTGCACTTCTTTCTTTCTCTATTTTTCTTTTATGGAGAGGCGAGCATCTAAGTACCCATTGTTTTCGTGGACACTTGTCCATTTTTTTTAACTCTCCTTTATTCTTTTCTTTTTTTCTTAGAGAGGTAGGCTCTACTCGCCCGTAGGACACACTTGTCCATTTTCATCTTTTCTCTCTCTCTCTCTCTCTCTTTTTTATATACAACCCAAATCTCTTTTGCAATAACTTTTTGAGAGATAGACAAATGTTATGGAGCTTTTGTAAGACATTGGTTAGAAATGTGTGAGTGGATGGGTATAGAGAATATTTTTGGTTGCTGTCTCCCAGGATAGGAGTAGAACATTTTTGGTGGCTAGAGTGAATGGATAGTGGTATATATATGGTGGATGCGTATTTCCAGGGTGGAAATAGCATATAAGTGAATGGAGTCGAGTGGAGTGGAATGTAGTGAAATCTAATGAGATGGAATGAGATGGAATGGTGGTGGAGTGTACATGATCAGCATGACAAGTTTCTAAGGGTCGACAAAGATTGAACAAACTCAATGCAAAGCAAGCAGCCTATATATATATATCAAAAAAGGTTTTCCTAATCTAGGGAACATGTATATATGGTTGTGGTAGGAGGTTCAACACTTTGTCACACAGGAACTTATCATGTGCACTTTTAAAGTTTCAAAATAAATCTCCGTAAATCTAGCATCACTAGGAGTAAGATCAACAAAGTAGCTCGGAGACTTTCATATATCATATCCGTCAATTACCTAGACTTTAAAGCAAGCATTTTGCAACCCACAGGTTTTGATTCAAAGTAAGTCTCAAGTCAAAGCAGTTTTGCATTTAAGGCTCAAGAGAAATTAAGCTTGAAAGCTAGGTATTGAAAGGAATTACGATGGAGCAACTATTCATCATCTCCAAGTTGTCAAGTTTAGGGTTCATTTTATCTAAGCGTAAACAACTTCTTGTACACTCTCTAAACTTATTTATTTATTCTCACATTCTAAAGATCACACTCTACTAAAGACTCTTTTAACGACTTTTATGAACTAGACTCTTAGCAAACTAAGCAAACCAAAATATTAGCTAATATAATAATATAAGAGAGATACTTTCGGGATAATCGGGGTGCTCTCCCCAAGCTAGATTGAAGTGTCGGGTTTATTGTGGAAGTTGAGGTAGATGGTGACGATGAAGTCGGCCTATCATGTCTCTCTCCCTTCGAATCCGGGCCGATCTCAAATAGACAACAAAGCTAGTGGAACTTGATTAAGCATTAGTGGTTGGCCACATAGACCTCATGTGTCTAAAGATTTTCAAGATGGATCATGATTATTCCAGATAGAACTTCAACAAGATTTCTCTTCTAAATGTTTTTGGGGTTTTATATATTTATATGCATGCAAAGAACTATAATGCAAATGCAAAGCTAAATGAATGCATAACTATTTTTATGCCATCACGGTGGATATCCTTATAGGTTGTCACCGCCACAAAATTATTCACATGGGGCTTGAGAATTTTTTAATGCAATGCTAACCCATAAATGTAAATATGCTAAAGGAAAATGATTATGCAATGCAAGGAAATAAATATGCTATGCATGATAACTACCGATCTTACCTTTCTGGCGAGGGTTCAGTGTTCTAAGTCCTCGAACAAGACTTCTTACCTTACTCACTCCTCAAGTACATCATCCGATCTTGGTGGTCGCGCCTCCTAAGATAATGATCTCGAGGATGGCATCACCCATGTTGCTTGCTTGTTTCATGGTTTGAAGTGAAGCTTTGACAGTGGAAGCATGCAACATCTTGTTTAGTGTGTGTACTTTGTGAGTTCAGGACATTTCCTTGTAGAATTTTGGAGGAATGACATGCTCCTCCACGTTGTGCTCGAAGTATGTCCCGTTTACAAAGACAAGATAGAGATCAAGTGCATGGGCCCCTTGTTGGTGGGAAAACACCAAATGTAACCAAAACTTTATTTGTTCTTCTCTAACCTTAGGCACATTAAACAAGGCAGAGTTAATGTTTAACTATTTCATTCATTTATGATGAGGGTGATAAGATCAAGAGATTAAGCATCAACGGTTTAATGATTCTAACTATCTTCCGTAACAGTGATGAGCAACATTTTAGCTTACATGGTTAGGGATTATGAGATCGAGAGCAAAGGTGTTTAGGAACAAAGAACTAAACATGAGAAGCTAAGCAGGATGGATAAGGTTAGGTTTTGAATCCAACATGTTTGATTCTTTATTTATGAGCATGCCATAATTAGGAAAAACTTAGTTAATGATAGCTTACCTCAATATGTTACCTTTTATTAAAGTGTGATGGCACCGTAACAACTTGTGGTGGTTCTTTCCCTCCGCTTAGAGCTTTCCTTATTTGGCCTCTTGTATATCTTGCTCCTAACTTGTCTCCTTTATTGCATCATCCTTTCTTTCTTCTCCTTTGAATTGTGCTAGGACCTTTTGCTCCTCTCATGGTTTTATTCCTGCGTCATTGGTGAACAACACATACCCGAAGGAATATACAAGTAGTAACGAGGATAGTATTGCGAGGGGCTAAAGGTCACTTTCTATGCTACAGAAAAGTTTGGTTGAAGATTTTGCATAGATCTTTTATCTCATGATTCACCTTGCTTTTCTAAAGGAATGATTTTATTAAACCTTAAGTTTGATTTTCATGCATCGAAATCATTCGAACTTGTAGAAAAGAGCAATAGGGAATAGAGAGATTGCAAACCGGCATGTGGAGTGATAGGGGCATGTGAGGAAGAAGAGCACGTTTGGATTATTCTTGATGAAGTTGATCTTTCCTCTTCCATGTGCCTATCACTCTTGAGTTCATCCTTGAGCAAGTGCTTTTTAGTTTGTAGACTTTATTTGTGGCACTCCTCTTCTTTCTCTTGCTTCATCTCTAATGTGAGTTCATCTCAGAACTTTCCCCAAGCTTGTTTGAGAGCTTTTCTTTTTGCAAGGGTTAGTCTAACAAAATATACCAAGGTCTACACAAGTAATTTTTAGTTCAATAACCAAACTAGACTCCATGTCTAATTTAATTAAGGAAGGCATTTTAACCTAAGCACCACGCTTAATTTAAAAAGCCTTTGGAAGTGTGTTAACAAAACTTCCAAACCAAAGCATACTATGTAACATGGTAACATGAAAGCATTAAGGAGATTTATTCAAACAGAGATGAAAGTCATGATTGTTGTTTTATAGATTGAGCATGTCTTAAAGGTAGCAACAACCAATACAAGGTAGCAACATGGTAAGAATTATTTTGCAATCAATGAGAGTGATTCAATGTTGCATGATAATTGGTTGGACATACCTTTACATTGTCATCCTTCGTTCTTTTGCTCTTGATCCCTGAAATGATTAGTAACAAAAATACCCAAAGGAATATTCTCATAATTATATCTCTATGCTCACTACACAAGGGGGTGTTATAGCAAAAGATCTATACTTATAGTACTTCCCCTAGAGTGCTTGTTTTAGGACAAAAAGCTCGTCCTTGGGAAACCTTCAAATATGATTCAAGATGATGAATAGATTTTCCCTTATATCACCAATCTCAACATTCAAGCCAATAAGATCAACAACCAGCTTTTTCTAAATCTTTATGAACAATTATCTCAAGGGGGTTTGAGATCTTATAAGTGGCAAGATTAGAGATGGCAATTAATTCAGGAGTTTGCTCACATGGGCAAGGATTGGATAGAATATTTAGAATGTAACTCCGATGCTCATGGATGTTCTCCAGCCATTGATAATGCTCTTCTTGGTCTTCATTAGATCCTTCATGATGTCTATACTTGGAATTTCTAAGATCATAGGTAGACTCAAGAAAAAAAGAACACTAGAGGATTCATTGGGGTCAAGGATGAGGTTGAAGATGGGATTAGATACGTTATCTAGTCTGAAATAGAAGGGAAGAAGATATGAATGGATTCTAGATAGCTTTGCTCTCCTTCTATGGCATTATTAGATATGCCATCCTTGGGCTCCCAACGTCCCTTTGTAAGAATAAGGATGCTCTCTAAGAGACTCTTCTCTAAGAGGTTTTGGTTTATAGGCACTCAAAGGTCTCCGTGAAGCTAGAAGTTTGTCTCCCAAAGTCATCACCATAAAAGATTCAAAGATGGAATTACTTCTTCCCTTGAAGGGTTTTTGGAGTATTGATGATTTAGGATTGGTAGCTAAATCAAGGGGTTGGAATGATTTTGGTCCGGCTATCAAAAACTTCTTCTTTGGTCTAGAGGATGATTCCTTCTCTTCCTTTGGGTGTTCATGGAAAATTCTAAGAAAAAGATCACACACCGAAGTTTGTCAAGGACAAACCTTGCTTTAGAAAAGGAAAGAAAAGTTCCTCCAGAAAACTGTAGGATGGTCATGCGAACAACTTTTCTAGGATGAGACCCAAATACATTATCCTTTTTAAAGGATAGGATTTGGCTTCGAGGTTAACTTCGAAATTCTCTCCTATAATGGGTTGTTTCATGATCATTTAAACCAACCTTAGACACAGCTCATAGCCAGGTGATAGGATAGGTTCTAAAGATTCTAGTGGCCTAAAGCATGTGCTTATGGGTGCAGCATAAGGATAGGTGTGGAATACGAAGATCCCATAAAGATATAAAAAAGAAAAGAAAATATAAAAGAAAGACTACACTAAGATATGATACAAGATTAGTTATACTCAATGTTTTCTCAAAGAACCATTCTCCCCCGCAACGGCGCCGTAAATGCTTGTTGGTATTTGATAAGCCTACAGAAATATTTATAATAATCCGCAAGCGAACGGATACTAGTGAGCATTTCACCCGGGAGAGGGTTTTAATATCGAATCCACAGGGAGGATGGTGTGAGGATAACTGAGGCATATAACTAATCCCTGAGCAGCAATCAAGGAACTGGAGAGGATAAAGAGGTAAGAAGATTCCTATGGTTGTCTAGTTTATATCCTTGTAAGCTATGTTGATATTGTCTTAAGGGGACGTACTCAAAGGAAAACATGGACGAAACATGCAATCCTCTAGCAACATGGTCCTGCTTGGCCTATCCAACGGGATGTGGACTCCAAAGGAATCAATGGTACTGTCACTACCACGAACTACCACGCTCCGGAAGGTAGGGTGCATTCATAAGCAACCTCGATCTAAGCACCATGCCTAAATCTAAGCATACTCCTCAAATCTATAGATTCCCATAGATTAAAGTACTCAAATAAGAGTTATGAACAATAAGAACAATACTAACACGATTACTTACTCAAACAAGAAGTTGATCCACCATAGAAGTCTCAGGATCAAGTGCCACAAGGCCTTTGATCCCGGAGGTACAAGCGTAGAGGAGTCACCGACAGGTCCGGTGCTTCCCCTTCTTTTCCTCCACCCACTCTTTAGCTCTCAAGACTAGATCTAGTCACTCTCATGGGGTACTATAGATCTAATCAACTCGATATGCTTTTGCTCTTCAACTCACTCTAATACTTCTAGTTTTACATGATCTTCTAATATAGATTGGAACTAGAGAGAAGAGGTTGTCCTCACATTGGGACACCTCTGACCAAAAGGTCAAAAGATAATGAGTAGAATGAGTTAGGGTTTAGCCCTGGGGTCAGGGGGTCTTCTTATATAGCCCTTGGCGATGAACGATAGCCCTTGGATCAAACCGACCTTGGCAACGGTGTAGATACAACCTCAAAGTCGGTTGCAAACCGACATAAAAAGTTGACTGGATTTGGGCTGAAACACCTGGCAGCCGCCGTGAATTGGCCTGGTGGCCGCCAGGCCCCTATGGCACAATGAGTTCAAATTTTGTGGGTGCGTAGAGATCTCGTCGATAGCTTTGTAATGACTGGTATTTTGCAGGAAACGAGTCGGGATGAGAAAGTTATGACCATTTTAGTGAACTCGCGCCCGCAATCGATATCTTTTGATTCGACTCTGAATATAGCAAACAATATATCCGTTTCGATCGCGTCTCGACGAGCTCTTTGCAATGGTGCTATCTTGGAATATGTTTGTAACATGTTTTATTCTTCTTATGTCTTGCAAACTCTAGGCTTTTCCGGTTTAGTCCTCGAAAATATACAAATCACCAAAGCTCGTGGAATTATGTTAGTAAAGCCCCTAGAGTTATGTTGATATTCATTTTAAGCCCTTATCCATGTTTAGTTGACTAGTAATATTATGCTATAACAGGTGTCAACATGCATGAGCCGAAGCGCGGCGCGTCGCTAACGGCCGAAAAAGGCGCCGCCTTTTGAGGCCGATTCGACCGTTAACCGCCATACCGACGCTGGCGTCGTGCCGGATTTGGAATGCGGAGGGTTCGTGGGTCGCCTATAAAGGCGCCGCCCCGCTCGGAGGGTACCCCCCCCTGCCGCTTTCCGGCATTCACTCACTAAAAAGTCTTCGCCACCGATTCAGTTCTTGCTTTGAGCGTGTTAGGGAGTTTTATGCTTGGAGCTGTTGGTCCGTTTTACGTTAGGAGGATTCTATCCTCGGCACGAGATCTACGGGCCGCACGCGGAGCTTCCGGCACGTTCATTCCAGTTCCTTGACTATTTTGAGAGTTGCATGTTAGACACCGCTAGGGGCTCAAGACATCTGGATACCCTCTCCGACGTAGACGCATCTGTTGGGGATTTAGTTAGTGTCGGAGGTATGGACTCGGATGATTTCACATACGAGTTTGGAAAGACGAAGATGACAGAGGTGATGGTTGCGGAGCTTGTTCGTAAAGGGTATATTCCTCGCTGAGCATGAGGTTAAGGTCCCAAAGACGGAGATCGTTCCCCGAGGATCACGAAGGTTGGGGGATAGTGTTTCGTGATTTTTTTACTTGTGGTCTTCGGTGCCATATATTGGCTTTCTTCGCTTTTATCATGGAAGCGCATAACACTCAGATCCACCGGTTAACTCCGCATGCTTTCTTTGGCTATTGCGAAGTTCATTTGGGCTTTGCGAGTCTTATGGCGTAGCGCCCCATATCAGCGTGTTTTGTGAGTTTTATGAATTACATAAGCAGCCGAAGACTAGGAAAATGGCCGATGGGTCCGAGAAGAAGGTTCAAGATGGTATCCGCACTTTTTTCTCCGCTGAGGTTTCGTGGGGCGGAGAAGGTTGAGATATCTTATGCTCAGAAAACTAAATGGGATGCCGACCGGCTTGAGTATTGGTTTTATGTGAAGTCCCCTACCACTTCCGTGAAGGTTGACGGAGAAAAAGTAACAACGTATTTCTTCGCTTCCAAACTTACTCCGGTCAACATTACCGCAAGGCCGAGCTTGATGGATGTTACATCTAATGCGCGTACCAAGTGTCGCGAGGCTTTTCTCGCGGCGTGTCGTTATTCCTCTGGTAGGGACTTGGTGGAGGAGATGATAGCCGTGAACTATTCGCCCCTGGACAAGGATAAGCCTACTTTTGAGATTGAACGAGTGAATCTCCCTGTGTTTGGTGATAGTACAGCGTTGGTTCCTTGCCCCCGCCTTGTCATTCAACTACCCGAAGAAGTTTCCACCGAGGCTTTTATCTTTGATGTTGAGGAACGAGCCAGAGACCTTCTTGGCTTTATCTCCGTTAAGGAGTTTGTCTCTAGGAAGTCAGCGGCGGGCACAATGCCCCGTCTGAACAGAATTTTTGAAGAAATGAAGATAGTCTATGGTCCTCATAAGGTTCCTTGTAAGATTGTTACTCAGGTTCTTGAGTTGGAGGCGAAGAATGCTGAGAAAGCTAAGAAGGCGGCGGAGCTTGTTGTGGGAGCCGCCGGTGGTTTTGGGCAGGCAAGTAAGAGAAAGATTGCTCCTCTTACCCGCGGGCAGGCGAAGAAGAATAAGTTCGTTAACACCGAAGTTGCTACAGCTCGCGTAGTTGCTGCTTCTTTGAAGAGAACTGCTGCTGAGGAGCAGAAAAAGAAGAGGAAATTTGTGGCATCTCGCGGACCCTCCTCCACCTTCCGCTAGCGAAGAAGAGTCAGCCGAAGATAATTTTTCTGTAGCCAAAGATGATGAGATTCAAGATGCTGTGACTGGTGGCGGAGCTGCTGGGTCTTAAGCTCCATATTGCCGCAGAGACCCGCTCCGCAGCAACTCTTCGTTGTGCTCTTTTTTCGAAGATCCGCCAGTTGTGGCGAATGTTATGGCCGGACTTTCGTGCTCCAGCGACGCCTCAGCGGGGCGTCAGTCGGTGTCTAGCAGGTCTCGATCTGCTTCTAAAGACGATGAGCAGGTGCTGCCTCGCTCTGAGCCTAAGACCTCCGCTGGCGATGATTCTGAAACAACGTCTCCAGATAGTTTCATAATACCTGCTGGGCGGAGCTTCATGTATAGCGAAATGCAGGAACTCCATGCTGCTCACAAGGCTGAGAAGATGAAAGGAAAGTTGGATGCACAAGCTTCGGCGGAGGATCGGGAGGTTCATGCCGCAGAGGCATTGAATACTCTACACTCCTCGGTGCCCTTTGCTACTGGTTCGTTATTTCTTTCTTTTAAATTTTTGCTTGTTGAAGTTATCTTTATTTTTCTATTGTGTACTGATTTTGCTCGACTTGTGCTTTTTGATAGCTGGCTCGTCGAAGGATGCTGCCACCGGGGAGCCTCCGCGACGCATTGAACCAATCATCGAGGGGAATGTTGGTGAGTTGTATTTTTGACATCTTTGCTTTTATTCTTTGCGCTTTTCTTCAGTGACATGTTTTAATACTTTATCAGAAGAGCTTTATAACTATTTTGAAGGTGGAACCTTGGGGGAAGTTTTGGACAAGGCCGTCGACCAGGGTTTAGTGGTTAGATATCTTCAACATGTTTGCTCTTCTTAATATGATTGCCTTTTATCTTGATGTAAATTTTCTTACTTTCCTCTTGTTTATATAGATGTCGTCAAGTCTTGCTGCTCTCCGCACTAGGGTTTATAAGGAACTTTATGTTCGTGATACCCTTTTGGGAGAGCTGAGAGATAAGGCTAAATCCTGTCATGCGGAGACCAAAAAGCTTGAAAAGCAGCTTCAGGAAGAAAAAGATTCCTATTCACAGAAGCTGGAGGAGGCCAAGAAAGCGGAGGCCATACTTGCTGACAAAGCTGAGATTGCGGAGAAGAAGCTTGCTGACACGCTTGCGGAGCTGGAGGACGCGAAGACTAGTCTGAATTCTTCGTGAGCTCTGGCTGCTACTCAGAGCAAAAGACTGAATGAGATTCACGCTGCCTACGTCTCCGTCGCTGAAGCGTATGGTACTGCGGTTACCTCGTTCGGCGCCGGGACGACGTTGTTCCCAAAAGAGGGGACCTCCGCCAGCATTTTGAAGTGGTTAACTTCTAACATCAGGAAGCTACCTGATATTTTGCGTGGGGTTTCAGATTTTGGAGCGCGGACGGCTGCAACTGGAGCCACCCGTATCTTGAGAAGTGAGGGATGTGAACATGTTGAGAAAGTGAAGGTTAAGGATTCTCACACGCCCTCCTCTCTAGCGGAGGTTCCCTAGCGCTTCGTGGCCAGCTTCCTGAAGAATTTCTGGGCCAATCACGGCCAGGCGGAGGCCGCTGCCCTTGCACGCTCTTTTCTTCAGGTATGTTGCTTTATTGCCGTATTTGGTCATTCTGCGAGTTGTCTCCTTATCTTTTAGTTGACTTAAGCATTTTGCTCCCTAGACTCAAGCTAAACCTGCCTCAGCTCCTACTCCACCTGCTACTGCGAAGACCCTGAGATCCAAGTTGGCCAAGATCTTCCTACCGGGTGTCCTCCAGTTGGTGAGAAGGCTTCTGTCTCCGGCGAGGGATGAGGGAGGCTCAAGATGAGGTGTAGATTCTAGGGGCCGTTTGTTTTATTTTGTTATCTTCGCTGGTTGTGAGGCCGACTTGTAAAATATTGACTCTTATGTGGTAATATAAGTAAGTATTGTCTAATTTTCTGTGGATGTTGGCAATTCCCTGCACAGGTCTCCGGTGGTGAGCCTGTGCAGGATGTGACACCCGTGACGTTTTACCGTGATGGAGTTTACATTGACGGAGATTTATGGTCTTTTTGGAAGGAGGCTTTTGCGGATCCTAGAGTAGATGATATGTATGCAGATGTCTTAGGTGATATAGATGATGCACATATGTGTTTTACTCATTCTATTGCGTGGTATGGGCCTCCACCCTGTCAGATGTAAATTTTGTACAATGTACTTAGAAAATTTTTGGCTTTTATACAATGTCCCTATTACATTCCGTGAAGTGAAGTGTTTGCTGTGATGGATGTATTTTCTTCTTCTTTCGGCCAAGACTTTGCTAAGCTCTTTGTGAGCTTAGAAGTTTGGCCTGTCGATTAGCTTTTAAGCTGTCTTTGCCTCCGACATCTTCACTTGCGAGGAACATTGTTTCATCTCTGCTTACTTCTTCGGCCCCTTCTATTCTCTGTCGTGGGCCGATACCTTCGCTTAGGATCTCCTCATGGTTGTACAGTGGGACGTTCATGTTTGTTCCACCTTGGAGTTTTAGGTTTCGGGGGGATGTTACGAATCTTTACGCGGTCTCCCCCCCTTCACCTGTCCTTGAGCGAAGGTTTTTACGAATCCTTACTCGGTTTCTGTTATTTTTGAAAGATGAGGGTGGAGTTTTACGTCCGCGCTCATCGTGACTGAGGGTTTGTTGGCCTTGGGTATCCGTTCCTCTTCCCGACTAAATGGCTTTGGGTGGGGTTTGGGTTTACTTTTATAGGGCCATGGCTACCATGGACAGTTAATGTATGTGTCCTATGGTGGTTGGCTTGGGGTAGTATAAAACTAATTGGGTTCCCCCCTTGGACCATTATTCTAAGCTATGGCTGGGTTCAGTGATGGTTATTTCTTTTCACTGGGACCATGTAAGGACTCGTAATAGCCAGGCCTATGCGCAATTCAAGAGCTGTGCGTGCTTAGAGATCTAGGCTCGTAGTTGGAGAAAGGACTGTACTGAAGTAGACAGGCATGGTACAATTAATTCTTGCCTGTGAGTCTTGGCTTCCCTAGCGGAGGTTTCTCTTAGGCTTAGTTTTTACTGTTCTAAGGCTGCCTCTACAAGCACATCTCCATCGTCTATCTGATCTTTGGCGGTGGAGATTTTGAGGTTCCTAAGCTCCGCCAAAAGATTGTGGGAAGCTACGATATAATGCGTCGAAGGCAGTGAACTTGCAGTGCTTTGGTCTTGGTGAATCTCTTTTCTAAGGAGTTAGCGAAGGTCTTGCGCCTTTCTTGGTCCTTAGACTAGTGTTGTTCGTAGGTTTTGCACTGCTCTTAAACTCTTCACTAGCTACTTCTAAGACTATGGTGCTAGTGCTGCTCGTTTTGCGCAACAAAGTGCTCAGTTTCGGCTATGAAGATGTGAAGCGTGAAACATGCTTGTAAGTGTAAATGTTAATAAAACAAGTTTTATTATTTTTCCTCCTTTCTCACTTGTTGGCGGAGGTTTTGGTGATGCCTGGTATGTGCAGGACTTGTTTCACCTTTTTTTGCGTACCTTTAGCCTTTGCTGGCGAAGGTGTTGCTGATGCCTGATTTGTTCAGGACTTGTTTCAGCGTTTTTGCTTATAAATTTTTGCCTCAATGCCTGTGGCTGTGACAGGTCTTGTTTTGAGGTCTTTGGAGGTCATGCTTTGATTAGAGTCTCCGCGCTCTGGTCAAAGTAGGTCCTCTTGTTATCCCGCTTTGATTTGTCGAATTACGTGACTGCGGTGCTAGTCACTTTCGACCTTGACATGCACCGTTTTGGGGAATTTCCTCTTTATATTCCGGAGGGTTTTTACATGACATCTGCCTCGTTAAAAACCTCACCTCCGCTAGGAGTTCCCCTGTGAGGAAAAGAGTGCAGAGCCTTTTGAAAGTAAATTCTAACCTAGTTGCATAAATAGTAAATTGGCATGTCTCCGCTTATAGAACGCGTGAGATTGCTTTATATGTAGTACTTGCGGAGGTTATCCACATTCCATGTATGGTCGGAGATGTTTCCTTCTCCATCCACGAGGCGAACGCGCCGGGTCTCGCGCGCCACCTTGGCGATGAATGGCCCGTCCCATTTTGCTTGTAGCTTGCCCACCGTGGAGGCGTTTGGTTTTCTTTTGAGCACAAAGTCTCCGTCATCGATGTTTTTCTCTCGAACCCTTGTGTCTCTCCATTTCCTTGTTTGTTCTTGATACTTGGCGATGTTTTCTACTTTTCTTCGGCCTACTTTCTTCTAGCGTCTCTTTGGCGTAATCTTCGCCTTTCCGCCAATTGTCGTCTTGTTGCGCGGAGACTTCCGTGCTTAATTTCCTCCCGGAGGAGCATTGCTTCTTCTCCGTACATGAGTTTGAAGGAGTAAACCCCGTTGCACGCGAGGCTGTTGTGTTGTGTGACCAAACAACTTTTGGTAGCTCGTCGCCCACTTTCCTTTGCGGAAGTTGAACAATGTTTTTGAGATTGCCGAGAATATTATCCCGTTTGCTCGCTCGACCGCTCCATTGACTCCGGGTGATACACCGAGGCGAAGGCTATTTTGGTGCCCATCCGTCGCAAAACTCTTTGAATTTCTCCGATTCAAACTGTTTGCCATTGTCAACGGTTATCATTCTTGGCACCCGAATCTACATATGATGTTTTGCTAGTAGAATTTTCTTATTGATTCGAAGTGATCTTTTGCCGTGGGCTTGACTTCGATCCATCCGGTGAAATATTCCACAGCTACTACTGCATATTTGTTTCCCCTTGTGAAGTTGGCAATGGTCCTACTATGTCAATGCCCCATCTTTGTAGTGGCCAACTCGGGGTATCAATTGAGTTGCTTTGCGATGGTCCTCTTTGATGTGGTGCAAAGTTTTGACAAGCTTCGCGAAGTTTTCACTATGTCACGGGCATCTTTGATACGCGTTGGCCAATAAAATCCATGACGGATTGCCTTCGCAGTAAAGTGCTCTTGGGCCAATGTGTGATCCACATACACCTCTCGTGAATTTCCTTGAGGAGCTCTATACCTTCGCCTTTGCGATATGCATTTCAGCAGATGGTTGAACTACTCCTTTCTTAAATAGAGTATCATCAATTAATGTGTAGTTTCGTGCCTGAGCTTCGGCTCTCATTGCCTCTGCTTCATTTTCAGGGTAGCTTATGCCGCTTAGGTTGTCAATTATAACATGTCTCCGTCTTCGCCTTCTACTAGCATTATGGTCTTGAAAGCTTTGTTTAATGTCTCCGTTGCTGGCTTGTAAGCGATACTTGTAAAATGTATTTTCCGGGAGCTTGTCGTTGTTTGTCGCGGCCTTCGCTAGTATGTCCGCTTCTTTGTTTTGCTCCCTTGGTACAAATTTTACCGTGAACCCCCGAAATCTCCTTTCTAGGGACCCGACCACCGCCAAGTAGTTTACTAGCTCGGGCTCTCTTGCCATACATTCTTTTTCCACTTGTCTTGCGACGAGCATTGAATCTGTTCGATTTCTACAAGTCTTGCTCCGTAGGCCTTCGCCTTATTGAGCCCTAATATGAGGCCTTCATACTCCGCTGTATTGTTTGTTTGTGGGCATTCAAGACGGGTGTCAAAGTAGGATTTGATTCCTGCTGGTGACATGATTACTGCGGAGGCTGCCCGCCCGTGTCCGCCCCTGGGCTCCATCAGTGTAAATTGTCCACAATTGTGAATCTTGCCCTTGGCATCCTGTTTTTAGCGGTGTCCATTCTCGCCACAAAATCGCTAAGACTTGTGATTTTATGGTCTGTTCTGTGAACAAACTTGATTTCGAATCGAGAGAGCTCCGCTGCCCATTTCCCCGATTCTCGCCTTGGGTTTCCTTGTTTACGATTACTTCACTCAACGGCTGAGATGTTGGCACTATTATCTCATATGTTTGAAAGTAGTGCTTGAGTTTTCTCGATCTTTGTCGGCAAAGGCGTATGTGATTTTTCAATCTCTCGAGTAGTTTACCTTTGCCCCCGACAACACCTCGATACATAATACAATGGAAGTTGAATCACTTGATTTCCTTCTATTTTTTCCTGTACCAAGACTGCGCTAATTGCATGGTCGGAGGTCGCGAGGTATAGTAGTAGCGGTTTTTCTTTATCTGGTACTGCAACTGCAAGTTGTTGTTGCAAATACTCTTTTAGCTTCGCGAAGGCCTCTCGACCGCTGTTTTCCCCCACCATATCTGCCCACCTCCGCGTAGTGCTTGGAAAAAAGGTAAACTTTTCTCTGCCAATTTTGATATGAATCTGTTAAGTGTAGCAATTCTTCCTGTGAGCTGTTGAATTTCCTTCTTCGACGAAGGTTCTGCCATGTCTGTGATTGCTTTGGTTTTCTCTCGGGTTTGCTTTCACTCCTTCGGAATTGACAATGTATCCAAGTACTTTTGCTCTTGTTACTCCGAAGACACACTTTTCTCGGGTTCGCCTCGAGTCAGGACTTCCCGAGGTTGGCGAAGGTTTCTCCGGAGATCTTTGATGTGGTCTTGTTCCCTTTTGCTCATTACTATGAGATCATCTACATACACGATCATGTTTCTGAGTAGTTGTTGGGCCAGCACTTTCGTTGTCATTCTGGCGAAGGTTGTACCTGCATTTTTCAACCCTTCTGGCATTCTGACGAAGCAGTATGTACCAAATGGCGTGGTGAAGCTTGTTTTTTCTTCGTCTTGTTTATTCATCCATATTTGGTGGTATCCTGAGTAACAATCAAGAGAGAGAATCTTTGGCACCCTGCTGCCTTGTCAACTGAAGTGTCGATTCTTGGAAGTGGAAAATTGTCTTTTTTCGTTGCTTTGTTTAAGTCTGTGAAATCGATACACATTCTCATTTTCCCGGAGGTTTTCTTTGGCACCAGGACTACATTCGCCAGCCATTCAGTATATTTGATTTCTCTTATTACTTTGGCATCGAGTAATCTTTGTACCTCCGCTTGAGCTGCTTTGATTCTGTCATCTGACATTTTTTGTTGCTTTTGCTTTTTGGGCCTCATGTTTGGGTTGATGTCCAGGATATGCTCGATGGTGTCTCTGTCGACTCCCTTTAGATCTGCCGCTGACCAGGCGAAGATGTCTCTATTTTGAATTAGTAATTGCGATAATTCCTCTTCTTCTTCTTGAGACAAGCTTGCGCTGATTGTTACCGTGTGTTCAGGGTCTTCGTCAACTCTTAATTTCTTGACCTTTTCTTGTTCTTCTACTCCAGTTTTTCCTTTTTGCATCTCCGGAGGTTCTTGCTCTGCTAGCGGAGACTGAACTGCGTTCACATTCCTATGTGCCCTGTATATGGCTCTTTCTATGTTTCTTGCTTCTTTCTGACTACCATGTATTGTAATGACTCTGTGAAGAGCTGGGATCTTCATACAAAGGTAACCCATGTGAATGGCCGCATTGAACTTGTTCGTGAATCCTCTACCAAATATCGCATGGTATGAGGAATAGATGTCCACAATATCAAAGGTTATGTATTCTCGTTCGCGGGTTTTCCAATGGCCCAAACGATACCGGCAATGATATTTTTCCCAAAGGTTTCGTGCTTGTCTACCTCCGAAACCTATGAGAGGTGAATCGGAGGGTTGAAGTTGACATCTGGCTGAGTTGCATTTTTGTCGAAGGCATTGACGAAAAGAATATCGGCGGAGCTCCCATTTGTCAATCAGTATTTTGTGTACTTCCCAAGTGGCTATGTTGGCTATGATTACCATCGCATCCACATGGGGTAGCTCTCTAATTTCAGATCCTCTTCTGTGAATGTAATTGGAGATTTCGACCATTCGCCGAATTTGACCGATGGTTGTACTTTGCTATGTTGTTAACTAGGGCGGAGGTGATCTCTTTTCGCCTTTTGTTTCTAGCTCCAAAGATGATCCTCCGGCTATAGGCATGATCGGACCAATGGTTGGTAATTGGGTGTGGGGGTTGAATTGGTTCTCAACGTTTGGCTCCACCTTCGCTCGCATATTTGGAGGTGGCCCTGTCGGAGATGGAGGGGGTGGTAGGGTAGGTTGGCTTGTCTCAATGTAGGTTAGTTGTTGTCTTGGGGGCTGGTAGGATATGCTTGATTCAGGTGAATAATTCTCCATGCCGGCAAAAAGTTTGGGTAATAAGCATTTGCTAGAGTGGACGGATGTATCTGGTTTGAGTTTAAGGAAGGATAAATTGGGCAATATTGCTGATGCTGATTAGGGTTATGGGGCGGTGGGATTGCGAAGGTATTGTTCACTTCCCTTGTTGGTGTTGCTTGACCTTGCGGAGGTTTACTGTCTACCCCTTTCGCCGCCATTTCTTTTTCACGCTGAATGATTGGACAGTCTCTTGTGAAATGACCTTTTTCTTCGCCATGGATTTACGTAATTGCTTTCTTGGCTTCTTGTTCTAATTTTTTCCCTGACCTTTGCCTTGATATGGTTTTCTTGAGCTCGGGGGTCTTGCCCCTTGTGAACTTTGCGTCACGGGTCGCTCCTCGCTGTGCAGATCCGTGGTGAGTACTTGTTGACCCTGATTTTGCTTTGTCGAGGGTTCTTGTTGTCGACTCCTCCTGTTTTCCTTGGATCTTTGCCTTTCTAGGTTTTGCTCTTCGAGTCTCTTGCGAAAATCATCATCAGACCTTATCCATATTTCAAACCGCTCACACAATTCCCTGCATTGTTGTTGGCTTCCTTCTTGCTAACTCACCCGCAAAGGGTCCCAGGCGGAGGCCCCTTATCGCAGCGTCTATAGCGACCTGATCAGGAACATCTGGGGCTTTTGCCTTGAGCTGCAAGAACCTCTGCCAATAATCTTTTAGGGACTCATTCTGTCCTTGCTTGCACTGGAATAAATCCATGGAGGTGAGCGATTGGACTATTAGTCCTTTGAAATTTGCTAGTATCATGTCACGAAGGTTTTCCCATGAATAAATTGAGCTTGGCTTGAGCATTGAGTACCGGGCTAAAGCATCGCTTCAAGAAGCAATGATGAATGCCTTCGTTAAGACTGCCTCATTCCCCCCGGCCGACGCCACCGCCGCTTCATAACTCACAATGAATTGGTGCGGATCTGATCTGCCATTGAATCTTGGGAGAATGGTGGGCTTGTATCTTGGCGGCCAGGGAGTTCTTTGGATTCCTTCTGACAAAGGTGATCTCGAATCGAAGGTTCTCTGCATCCCTACCTCTTGTTGAGCGGGTAAGATTACCTATGTTGTTTCTTGGGTTGGGATAGCTGTCCCATGGTCGTGGCTGGGATAGATTGTGGCCACGCGCGGCACCGATGCAATCGGAGGCTGACTATGCGGTTGCATGCTTTGAATTTCCGCCGCACAAGCGCGATCCGCTGCCTTACCTCCGTCCGCTTGAGCTAATGCCCGCTGAGCTCTTAGTGTCTCGGCAGCGCGCCGCCGCAATTGTATCCCTTTCTTGTTGTAATCTTCGCAACATCTCTTGCAGTTGCTGCATTTCTTGGGCTGAAGCGGTATCTTCACCACCAGTGCCCGCCTGAGGAGCCATTACATCTGACCGATTACCAGCCGCTTGTTCATCCTCACTTTCATCGCGCCGTGCAAAGTCATCTTTGACCGTGGCGTAGGTGCTTCCGGCATTGCGTCTAGGTCTTGAGGCCGCAGCCGTGGCTCTAGCGGAGCTTTTCTCTTTCGTGGAGCCATGGTTTTTCCTCGGGCCCCACGGTGGGTGCCGATGTTGAAACTTGGGTTTCCAACAGGGGTGGGATATCTCCGCTTAGATGTTGCTCCAGGGGAGTAACACTGGAAATATGGTTAAGTGTGGAACACACAACATTTAATGATCATAGATTTCATTCACCAACCCCCTTACATGAGGGCTTGGAACACTTTTTATAGCTACAGTTGAGTACATTGTGTGTTTACAAACGTGCCCTTGGCATACACACAGAATATTCTTCTTTCTTCATAGCTCCGCCAAGGGTACCGGTCTTTTTCCCACCTTGCGTAGCCCCTCCATTATCAGTCGTGTTGAGATTCTCTTTCTTGATGCCTTGGCTCTCAAGTCATCCCATCATCTGTATCTCCGCTTTGTTGATAGGGGAGAAACTCGCCTGCGCTTGGGCGTCGGATACCTTCGCTATTGTGCTCGACTCACCGGATCTCGCGCGGCTGGCTGCGGATGGTATCTTCGCGGCGGAGATATCCCCGAGAGGAGAAATCTTCGCGACAAAGTGGCGGAGACCCGCAAAATCACACGCTTCGGTGGCACCGCTCAGCATTTGAAACAACATCTCCGCTTGTCTAGACACGCATACGCCATATCTCCGCCTCTCGCCGGGGACCATGTCCCAACACCGTCCGTCTTAGAAACCGGTGGGGCGAGCCCAAGGCACAACGACGCACAAGCACCACACCTGCAAGGACGCCCGTGAATGTGTTCTGGGGCACAAACCGCACCTTGCCGGAGCGGGAGCACGCAGTTGGCGGAGGCGACGGAAGCACGTAGCAGGCTGGAAGAGGACCCCGCACGCTTAGGCCAAGGCTCCAACATCTAGGAGGGCGCTCCCGCCGGTCGAGGAGGCCGGGTACCCCGTGGCCGGCGTCGATGGGGGCTGGAGGCGTGGCCGGGGCTGTCACGCAAACATCACCGCAGGTGACGCCGAGGGGCGCCCGCGGCTGGGTCCACGAGGTCCGCCATCGTAGGACGGAACGCAGGAAGCCGGAGGCGCACCGCGTGGACGGCACGCCGGGCCCGGTCCCGACTCCACCGCAGTGGCCGAACCTGCCCTCGACGAGGGAGAGCAGGAGCCGTCCTTCGCAAAGACCCATCGCCGGCATGAATCGGCAAGGCACCGACGGCAACCTCGCCTCGGAACCCGCCGCGCCGCTGCTTGCATAGCTGGGCCGCCCCTGCCGCCGCCTGGCCGGCGGCCGGAGCGAATGGGCTGGCCACCGCGCCGCCAGGTCTGGGGCCCTCGACGCCGCCCCGCGCCATCGGCCGCGATTCGCCGGCCTCATCACCAACGGATCCAAGGTGGCGTCGCCAAGCTGCCCCCGCCATCCATCTCCGTGTCGCGCCACATGGCTCCCGGATACGGATCCGGGTAGGCAAAGACCGGATCCGCCATGGGAAGCGCCGGATCTGAGCCGCCCGGTGCTCCGGCCATGGACCACCACAGAGAGAAACAAGCTCACGAAGAAGAGGAGAGGGGGAGGGAGGGGAGAAGGTGGGGAGGGGGCTGCGGACGGCTGCCTTGTTGGGCGCCGCCGCAGGCCACCGCCGCCCTTCGTAGGAGAGTAGCGACGGCGGCCGGGGAGCTGCCCGGCGGGGGCTTTTGGTGGCGGCGGTGGGTCGCCCCGAGTCGCCCTCGCGACAGCCATCTTAACTTCAGGATTGTGAAGTCTACCAATTAGTAGGCTTGACCAAGTATCATCTTTAAATCAAGCCTCCGTGAGAAATAATAGTTTCCTTGGTCTCGCTGCTGGGTTGCTCAATTTATAAACTTGGCTGGATATCTCATATCTGGATCAGCACGCTAAGCATTTGAGCATTAGCATCCTCAGCTCCATCCACATAGCAGACTCAAAGAGAGGAGGGCCATGGAGGCAACAGCGCTGAGCGTGGGCAAGTCCATGCTGAGCGAAGCACTTGGCTATGCCAAATCCGCCCTCGCGGAGGAGGTGGCCTTGCAGCTCGGCGTCCAGCGCGACCATGCGTTCATCAGGGATGAGCTCGAGATGATGCTGGCTTTCCTGATGGCCGCCCATGATGAGCGCGATCAGCACAAGGTCGTGAAGACTTGGGTGAAGCAGGTCCGTGATGTCGCCTACGAAGCCGAGGACTCCCTGGAGGACTTTGCCGTTCATTTGGGGAAGCCATCTTGGTGGCGCGTCTTCCGCACGCTGCTTGACCGGCGTCGTGCAGCCAAGCAGATGAAAGAGCTTCGAGCCAAGGTTGAGGATGTCAGCCAAAGGAACGTGCGCTACCGCCTCATCAAGGGATCCGACACCAAGCCTGCTACTGTCATTGGTGAGTCCAGCATGATCACCTGTGAAACAATGTCAGGCATAGAGGAAGCAAGGAAGGAGAAGGACAAAGCAAAAGTGGATCTCATTAGGCTAATCAACAGGATGGATGAGAATCTTCAAGTGATTGCTATCTGGGGACGACCAAGCTATGTTCTGCAGGAGTCTTCCATCATCAAGCTGGCCTACGACGACCTGAAAAGAAGGAAGAAGTTTGAATGCCATGCCTTGATTCAGATCATGCAACCCTTCAATCCAACTGAGTTTTTGATAAACATCATCAGGCAATTCTATGTTGATTGGCTTGAAGAAACAACGATGACAGCACAACAGGATTTTATTTTTGGGGCACAGGATTTGCGGAAAATGGGGATGATGGCACAAGGTGACTTGGTTGATGCGTTCAAGGAATATTTGAACGAGAAGAGGTACCTCATAGTGCTTACTGACCTATCCAATGTTGAGGAGTGGAACCAGATCAAGGCATTGTTTCCCAACAACAACGAAGGAAGTCGACTCATAGTGTGCGCACAACAAGTTGAAGTTGCCAGCTTATGTGTTGGGCCAGAAACTGTACTACCAGATCACAAACAATTGTCTTATGACCAGGCACTTTATGCTTTCTACGAGAAGGTAATATCCAAATCCCTGAATCGCCTGGCAATCTACTATAAAATTTTCTAGTTCTTTTTCTCAAAATTAATTTAAATCCTTTTTGAAACTTGTGCCAGAAAAACTCATATATATCTTGCGACGTGCTTACCTTTATAGCTATATATCATCTTATATCTTGTGACAGAAAAACTCATATATATCTTGTCACACGTACCATTGAAGAATGAAACTTAATTTTAATTTCATGAAAATTTTAAACATTTTGAAGATTCAAAACATGATTTAGTGTTTCCATATGAATACAAAGCAGCACCTAACCTGGATAGCTTGTCTTTAGGATTCACAAGGTGGAACAGATTCGATGGGGGAAGGTTCTAGCTCAAATACTACAGATACAATTAATAGTAAAACCCCTTTAGAGGGAAAGAGACTGACTCGTATGGAGACAACACTAGTTGCTTCTAAGGAATCTCAGCTCATCGGTCGAGAGAAGGAGAAATCAGAAATTATCAAAAATATTTTAGATGATGGACATAGTCAAGAATTTGAGGTGATCTCTATATGTGGAATGGGTGGTCTTGGAAAAACAACTTTAGTCAAACATGTCTACCAAAGCCAAGAACTCAATGCAAAGTTTGAGAAGCGTGCCTGTGTCACAATCAAGCGTCCTTTCAATCCTAGTGAGCTCCTCAATAGCTTAGCTACACAACTGCGTGGGGATGACAGATTGCCCGGTCTTTTTAGAAGGAAAGAGCTATTTGATCATTCTTGATGATATGTCATCCACCACAGAGTGGGATGCTATAGTAATTAAAAAATATTTCCCTACTACTGTTACAATGAGCAAGATTATAATAACCATGAGGGAAGAGAACATTTGTAAGCATTGTTCGAAGAAAGAGGGAAAAATACACAAGCTCTAGCTTTTGCGAGACGAAGATGCACAACAATTCTTCATAGAAAAGGTATGACATATATTATACAAGATGCCCCACTTAATTTGACATATAATTACATTTGTAGGCATTCAAAATGATTTAATTTGGGAAGATTTCCTATTTGTGCATTCTCGGGCGTGTGCACGCACATAGAAACTTATCAACAAGAAAAATATAGTTTGCGATGACACACTACTCGTACTAACTAGGAATAACACTCAACGCGGCAATGTAATTAATAACAAATTATATATTTTTTGTGGTTTCTTTAGGAGAACTAGACAGAGAGGGAAGTAGCCTGAATTTTTTCTTAATAAAAGTATCAGGCCTTTGCTTTTGGTGACTTTGAGTTAAATTGAAACACAACCAATAACCTTGTATAATATTAAAGCACAACCACGAACCGACAAACATTGATGGACTTGGGCATTCTTAGGCCACTCACAACGAGACTCTACCATAGAGTCTAAACATATTTATTACCTTCGTATTTATTGCACTTTTTGCTGATGTGACGCTGATGTGGTAGTATATTTATGGAAGAGAGCGGGTGAAAAACTAAGACTCCAAGTCTTATTTAGACTCCAAGTCTATGATACCTTCGAGGTAATAAATACTCTTAGACTCTACGTTGAGTCCGCATTGTGAGTGCCCTTAAGTAATCCCTCTATCCCAAAATAATTATACTTTTTTTGATTCAAAATTCGTCAAAATTATACTTTTATGATTCAAAATTAGTCCCATAATAAAAATATTTTTAGCTTATGGACCACCTAGATGCTAGAAACTTTTACTACTTTCTCTATTTCAAAGTGCAATCGTTACATGTTGGTACGTACTACTTTTTGATAGGAGAATATATGGACTTTCATGGCAGCCTTGGTCTTTCCCCACATCTTAGAAATGCATTTATTTTAGGACTGAGGAAGTATGTGGGTAGCTCTTTTACACTGTTCATTCAAAACAAGACAATTTAAAGGACCAATTAGGGAACCAAGAATTTAAAGACCCAAGTAGCCTATAAAGTGAGTGTTTGATATTTTTCTATTTCTAGAGGTTGGCTGTTAAAAGGCTCAACTTTAAAGAAAAATTTTCTAGAGACAGTCCATGAAGAGTTTCCTCTAGAAATCACTACCTATGAATTAGAGTTTGCTAAAAAAAATGAAAATACTATTAAAGGGGAAATATTGCAATCAGCAATACACATGTAATGGGATGGTAAAGAATGCTCGCATGAGGCTTCAAGTCATTACAGGATTTAATCATTGAGAACTCATGCTTATAAAATCTGGTGACTTACGACTTGCGACTGTCCAATGCGCCCCTTGGATACAAAACAAATTTCTAGAGGCTTTTAAGTAGATAAGGGTGCAAAAGCCACCTCTAGAACTGGCTTTTGACCATATCTAAAAATTGTTTCTATATAGCAGTGTCAAGGCAACACTGCCGGCTTGAGCCACAAACCGGCAGTGTTGGCTCAACTGGACACCGCAGGGTGGCGCCAGGAACCGACAGTGGCATTTCATATCACTGGCAGTCGGTAAGAACCGACACTAATGCAGTCCCCCATCATTGCCGGTTTGGTTGTGTCGGTTAAAAATCCGACAGTGAGAAGGGGGGTTTTGATCCACCACTGATATGAAGATCTGGGGTAGTGCCAATTAGCTGACAATACACAAACAACTAGTAGAGACCTGACCAATGACCAGCTTATAATAGGTAGTAATGATCCAAAGTCGAATATATTGATATACTCCCTTCTGTTTCAAATTGTAGTTCACTTTGGCTTTTCTAGATTCATTTCTTTTACTATGTATCTAGACATAGTGTATAACTAGGTGTATAGCAAAATCAATGTATCTAGAAAAGCCAAAGTGAACTACAATTTGGAACGGAGGAAGTATCAAGGAGCCGATAGTAGAGGAAGCCATAAATATGAAGCAATCAAGAATATACCATAGCAATGAACTAGGTGAGGTATAGAGTATTGTTCGAATTATATAGGACACATTAGTTCCTTGCCTAACTCAATACAGACTTGTATTTTTTAACTAATTATTCTTGTCGTCAACATACTATGGTGTCTTCATCAAACATATTACTTATGATTCTACGGCCCATTCCCAACGTAATTTTATGGTCTGCATGGTTGTATGCGACTCTTAAATACGGAGGACACAAAATAAAATCTTGTCAATCACAAAGACATATATACCCTTAAAATACATGGCTGTGTTGTGAACTGAGCGTATCTCAGCCGGTTGGGTTCTTTGTAGTGGAACCTGTTCACCGGGTCCTTGACTTGACACGTGTGCTCACATTTTCCTGGGTTGATTCTAGAATTTAACGGCGCTCTGGGTCTTGGAAAATACATGACTGTGTTGGCCATTATTGAATAATTAGATAATTTTCAAATAGAAACAATAAAATAAAATCTCCATGTGTTTCTAATTGGAGGCTCCAGCAACCTTCATATTAATCTTCACGCGAGGTGCTAGGGAAAAATACATCCTATATATACTCCTAAGAATTAGAAACACGTGACCTTTAATTAGGTAGACTATAATAAATCAATGTGAATAATAATCATAGTACATCTATTCTGTTTTCTAAAAAAATTACGCACCTCACGTATTATAAAAATGTATATAGTAAAATCTAAAAAAAAAATGTATATAGTAACCCTCTAAATTTATATTTAATATCCACCTTTATCATTATGGGAGATTATTTTAAATAACCACCTAATTTTGATTCTAAATTACACACGTTATGAAAGATATGCAGAGTAACCCCAAAATTTGCTTTTAAATTTCCCAATTTGTCATCATGAAATTAAAAATATGCGAACTAACCCCGTTAATTTGCATTTTAATTACTCAAGTATGTTGCTATAAAAATAAAAGAAATCTCTCAAATCTACATCTAAATACCAACATAAGCTATTAACATAAGGAAAATAATTCAATAACAATAAAGCATGATATATGTGTTTCTCTAAACTACATACTTCCACCACTGTTAAAATTAAACTAAGTACAAATGTTATGTAGCCAATATAACCATACATTAATATAAATATTTATTTTGATAGTTTATTAATAATCTATTACCATAAATTGTATAATTTGTTATAATTTACATAAGTTTATATACTTTGATGCTTGATGATGCATATATACGTGCCTCATCATTCTATGTATAGGGATTCTTTTGTCTGCTTTTTTACGTTTTGATCAAGTATTGATCATGTGACTTCTTTTATAAGCCTTCCTATGGTGGTATTTCTTGACTATTTATTTCTTCAAATTAGAGTATAGAGTATTGTTTGAATTATAGGACACAATGTGGACAAAGAAAATGACGTGTGCAACATTTCCTTTACCGTGATGACATCTTTTGTTTATCATACCAGCCTGGTGGTTGGAATGACGATAGACAATAACGGTAGATGCTTGCGCGCATATGATTAGGGTCACCGGAAGTTATTTCACCTAGAAAACATTATATTTTAAAAGAAAAAAGTTGATTGCTTCCATACCTTACGTGTTTCAGAAATCAGAAGGGGTGGTAGCTAAACGAACATACCATGTCTATATTCTGACGAGATGGAAAAGCTTGATTTCCTTTTTAGAATATCATAGCTATATTCGTGGGAGAAAATTTATATTCCATCATAGCCATTTTTTTTAAAATATAAATTTGAAAGAGTAATTTTTCAATTATTGTTTTTGAACTGAAAATCTTTAAATTTGAACAAATTCAGGTGTTTGGGACTGTTGCACATTTGGATGAGGAGTACCCTGAGTTAGTTGATGAAACAAATCAGATTTTGAGGAAGTGCAATGGACTTCCTCTAGCAATAGTCACAATGGGTGGTTTCTTATAGCGAAGCAACCAAAAACTCTCACACAGTGGAGAAAATTTAATGAGCGTATTAATGCTGAGCTGGTGATGAATGTGGAGCTACGGAGCATACCAAATGCCCTCATTAAAAGCTATGAAGGCTTACCTTATCACCTCAAGTCTTGTTTCTGATATATGTCCATCTTTCCTGAAGACTACAATATCAGTCGGAGTCGCTTGGTGCGACGATGGATTGTAGAGGGTTCTTCAAATGAGGTACACGGCAAGCCCTTGGAAGAAATAGCTGACAGCTACTTCATGGAACTCATTGATAGAACCGTGATCCTACCAGTTGGGAAACAAATTCCTAGTAGGAAAGGAATCGATTCTTGTCAACTCCATGATCTCATGCGTGAATTAAGCATATCAAGGTCAATGGATGAAAATCTTGTTTTTAGACTAGAGGAAGGTAGCAGTAGCTCCAATAATACACAGACCAAGATTCGTCATGTTGCAATAAGTAGCAATTGGGAAGGTGATAAGGGTGAGTTTGAGAGTGCAGTAAACTGGACTCACATGCGGTCGTTAACGGTATTTGGCAATTGGAGGCCATTTTTCATTTCTGAGAAGATGAGGTTGCTATGTGTGCTAGACTTGGAAGGCACATGGGGTCTACTTGACCATCACCTTGAGCACATTGGGAGGCTCGTTCACCTGAAATATATTTCTTTAAGGGGATGTGATGATATCGTCACCGCCAGATTCATGGGGTAATCTTAGGCAACCGCAAACACTAGATATGAAAGGCACGTAAATATGCAACCTGCCGAAATTCTTTATCAAGCTTACGAAGCTGCAATATCTTTTCACCGGGGATTTGTTTCCTGCTCCAGCATGGAGAAGACCTTCATATGGACATTCATATGGTGTTTTAGTGCCAAGAGGTGTTAGGGAGCTGAAAGCCTTATACACACTGGGTATTGTGAACATTGCAGGCAATGGAAAAGCAGTCCTACAGGACATAAGAAAGCTCACCCAATTGCGCAAGTTAGCTGTGTTAGGCATTAATGAGAAGAACTGTGAAGAGCTCTATTCCACTCTCGCAGAGCTTACCCGTCTGGAATCATTATCAATGAAATAAACTAATTTTTTTTTTTAGATAAAGGATGAAACATCCGGCCTCTACGTCCAGAGACGTACACAGCCCAATTATTACAAAGTTTTTTGAAAGTAGAGGCGACAATTGCTCGAAAACCAAAACAAAAACTAGCACAGTCTATAAAGGTGCTTCCAACCACCGTTCGCTTGCTGTAGAGCGAGACCGTCTCAATTTTGGTGCTCAACGATGATAGCGAGATTCTTGTTTAAATCGTCACGCCGCAAGCGTGCCTTAAACGCATCCAATATGTTCCCCTAAAAATAACCTGCAGAATAGAGTTATATTTAATTCTATTAAAACAAATATCATTGCGGGTATTCCAGATGGCCCGACAAAAAGCAAAAGAACCCCAACCCAAATCATGTCTCTAATCTTAGAATCTTGATTAGAAATCCAAGAACCAAATAAATGTCTAATAGATGCGGGTTGAGTTAAAACTCGTAGCAAGATATACCATCCTCCAAACCATTTTAGCATAATGACAATCTAGGAAAAGATGTTGAATTGATTCATTCAAGTTACGACCAACGCATTTTCGATTTGTCATTCCAATTTTTCCTAGCAAGGTTGTCTTTAGTTAAGATCACCTCTCTTTGTAAAAACGAGAGGAAAATCTTAATTTTTAGAGGAATCTTAATCTTCCAGATTTTGTTATGTCTGAAAGGTTGATGGGAATTTATCAGTGATAGATACATGGAGCAAACCGTAAACAACCTCGATTTGGTTAGTGTTGACACTTGTTATCATATAAATTTATTAATCAATTAAACATGAGAAAGAGGGATAAATAATAATAACAACCAAGAATAGGGTGTCACTAACATATTTCCATCAGTTTTGGTGAAGTTGTGAATTGCGGGGACTAAAGCGGGAAAACATCGAGTTCGCAAGCCGTGCGACTACGCGGCGTAACGCAATCCAACTCGAGACAAGACCCTAGAAGGAACCGGACTAATCCCGGCGTGAACGAGACTAAAACCCGAATTTCATCATCTAGAAGACTCGGAAGCCACGACGCGGCGACGGGACGAAGGGCCCATTTTCTCGGCCGATCGGCCCAATAATAGGGCCGATCGGCTGGCGTGGGCCGCTACTCGGCCCCGCCGGGAAGCTTCCTCCACCGCCTCTAAGACTCAATCAAAACCGGTTGTCTCGTGTCGGTTTGATCCGAGGGCGTCGGTAGAAGTACGGGATGAATCAAGATTAAACTCGGATTAATACCACACGCTGTTGAAGCTGAAGGGACAGAGAGGAAGACCCATATATAAAGACCCTTAGACCCCCTCTATCTCAATCAATCTCGATCTCAAGCATCAAGTCATCATCAAGAAGAAGATCAAGTAGAAGCCAAGACAGGAGAAGAAGAGGAGACACCAAGAGATAGGATAGCTAATTCATAGCTCTATTGAGCCTAGTCTAAATAGAAAGTCGAGTTTAGAGAAGAGAGAGCATCCGCTCGGAGCCTCGATCCGTAAGTTACACTATGGATCAATATAATTATTGTTTTCATACACCTTTATGCTATTTCATTACTATGCATGCAATTATTTTGTTTTTACTTTATTCTAGTCATAGCATATTTGATATGATCATTATTCATGATAATTCAACGCGCTTATTCAGTGAGAGCTCCTAGTATTTTATACGTATGTGCTAGGTAGTAGAGAGTATGTAAGCATGGTGCTTAGATATAATTTACTTGCGGATTCACCTTATATGCCGGGTCGTGTGGTAGATCGTAGTGGTGACAAAGACTATTGAGTCCTTTGCAATCCATCCCCCCGTGTATAAGACTAGTCGATAATGGTTCTTGGGATTATCTTGTTTCGTTCCTCGATTTTCTTAAGTAATCTTGGGGTGCACATTCTTATCTATGGTTTTGATATATATATATGATATTATGCTATATTTGTTTAACCCATTTAATAGAGTCTTTGTATGCTACCTAAGAACTGTCCCTTTGTTTTAAATCCAATTCTAATTTAACTAGGAATTAGTTTTATGCTATACTCACCACGTGTGTACCTCTGCTGTCTCATTTACCTCAATGCTATTTATTATTGGCTCACCTTGTTTAAGTATATGCTAATTACTACAAAATCTCATTAGTCTTCTATCCTTTGTCTTTAATCAATTGAATTGCTTATCATATCTTCCTCGTGGATTCGATATTTAAAACCCTCCCGGGGTGAAATGCTCACCGCCATCCGTGCGCTTGCGGATCTATAATTATTTCTCTCGTAAGCTAACAAATACCAACAAGCATTTCTCGGCGCCGTTGTCGGGAAGATTTTGATAGCTACTCTTTTGATTATTGATAGATGAATACTAAGTGTGGATTTTGCTACTTAGCACCTCTCGCTAAAACAGATTTACCCGTGTATTGTCTATTAGTCTATCTTATGCAGGGTAAATGATTAAAACTTTCGAAGCGACCTACGGTAAGAGAATCCGGTGTGCCCGAACTTCATGAACCATTAACATTGGAACCCTACCCAAGTCGTCGTCACAAGAATTCAAACCATATCTTCAAGTGACGGATAAAGAAGGCCGCACAACTCACAAATTCTATTTGTGAGTGAAGGTAAGTATGATCGAACTTGAGACGGTCTTGCTCATGGACTTTAAACTTTTGAGTAGTTATCCTTTTTAAATTTCCCGTAGCATGCTTACTTTTATCCATGCATTCAATCCATCTGTTCATGTTGTCCCCATAGTGAATCCATTGCATGTTTAAATTCCTCACCTTTATATAACTATTGCATCTAAAAAAAAAAAAAGAAATCAAAAAAAAAATATTAGTCTCACCATGATCATACCCCTTCATCTCTATAATACTTTTATGCCACCTCTATTTGCTATAGTATGCTTAAGTTTTGAAGTATCTTCATACACCTTAGATATGATGCTTAGTTTAATTTGTTTTCATGGCTCAAGTTAAACATGGTGTTTAGTTTGATTCCTGAAACCGCAAGGTGTGATGATTTCATTTCTAAAGGCTTTTAAATTAAACGTGGTGTTTAGATTAAATTGCCTTCTTAAATTGAGTTGGACATTATGTCTAGGTTGATTTTTTGGACTGATAGTATACTTTAGTAGATTCGGTTATCTTTGCTAGACTAACCCCTCTGAGAAAATTATCAAATCCAATTTGGGAAAAGAAATTAGCTTACGCAAGGTATGTGACGAATTCCAACAACTCTGCGCAAAAGAAGACTCAACTCACTCCTTATGAAAGGACGAATGTAAATGCCTAGATATTCAATTTGTCTTTTTGTCGCAAGTTACTTTTGCCTTAGCCACGCATTAGTGCAGCCGCTCTATATAAAATAATAATAATAAAAACAAAAACAAATATATATATATATAATCGTGCTAAGTTTTTAAAGAACCATCATTATGTTAGCACAAATAAATCATATGGACAATAACCCTTTTTTTCAATATCATTGCTATTCTTCGGGTATATGTCCACTAAACAACGCGGAAAGAATCGGTGGTGGGCACGTTTATGGACCTACCTCACTACCACTTCCACTACAAAACAGAGGAGTACCAAGCCGAGAGGGCGATGAGAAGCGGGGATCAACGTCAACCTACATCATCTTGTCAAAGACTTGCTTGCTCTCATCACCTACACAAGAAATGCACCGGTAGGAACGCACTCCAATCAATGACGGGCCAAGTACAAAGAGAAGCCATAATAATGCCCACGAGACCATGGAGGACAAGATTGTCACCAATGAGGTTTCTCCTTTGATCATCAAGACGACCAGTGTGCTACACACCATCAAGAAGAACACTCCACACCACGTCGTTAGAGGACAAAGCTAATCAAGGAGGAACTCCAAGTTTACATCTCAAATGAGCATCCTTTCATCAACCAAAAGTAAAGGAAGATGAAGAAGAATTGACAAAGGAAGATCACACTCAAGGAGATGATGAACAGTCAAACCTGACTTTAAGTACCGAGTGATGCAGAGTTTGAGCTTGGGGGAGGAAGACCAATTCCACTAGAAGATGATCCGACAAGGCTCTCCCTCCTCTCAAACTCCCACCGTTCCGACACAGAAAAATGAGGGAAAAGAAGGACAAGACGCTCAACTACCATACATGCCATGAGAGAACCACCATGAGGTGTTACGATGTTACCATGATTCTACAATAAAGGACACACTTTTTTGCCAATTGTGGAGGAGTTGTCACTTCTCCAAATCTCTACTAGTAAATGTCCCGCCTACAACATGCACAATAAGCAAGGAACATGGGTGATGCCATCCTCGGGATCACAATCCTAAGAGACGCAACTTCAAGATCAGACGAAGCACTCAATAAGCAAGCCTAAGAAGAACAAGACGCGGAGAAATCACAAGTTGGATACAGAGGCGACGGACAAGGGAGATATTAAGAAGATTCAAGAAAAGTCCACCTAGCTCCTACCAACCAAGCACGCTGAACCGGCCATTCCGAAAAGGTCTCCACCGAAGAAACAAGCTTGGAGGAAGAAAGAAGACACGCCTACCGGGGAGACAACAAGAGTACACCTTCGAAGACCTACCACCACCCGCGTCACTAATCGATCGAACGCCGTTGGCTACCTCATCTACACCACTCATCGAGATCATTGAAGGCACCGCACCAGACACGACATCCCGACGAGATTCCATAGATGACAGCACGCCACGAGAGTAAGTACTCTAAACTCTCGCCCGAGAGGTAACTTCGGTATTTCTAAGCATATTTAATTTTACGCAAAGCATATTTCAATTAGCATATTTACTTTAGCATGTTTATTCTTTCTAAACTTGCATTAGAAAATCACAAAAATATGTTTGTTGCATTTGCATCAGTTTTACTAAAAGCCCCATGCAAGTACTCCTTCTTTGTGGTGGCATAAAAATAAAAAATACAAAAATATTGCATTCATATGTTTTTGCATTAGCATCCCTATTGCATAAAAATTCTCAAAAAAATATGTGGGCACATGAAGGTCCACACTTTTTTCTTTATATATAAAAATAAAAATCCAAAAAGAAGTGAGCACATGAAGGCTCACAATAGCATCCTAGAATTTATTCCTTCGGGTATGTGCGAAACTAATATTAGCGAGGAGAACATTGAAGGAGACCCCGATAGAGGAACAAATTCCAAGGATGAACAAAGGACTACTTCAAGATCAAGCTTGGGGAGAGCACCCCCATTTATCACTATAAGTATTACTATCTTATTTCTTATATATATTATTTAGTTATATTTGCTTAGAGTCATGAGTCTTAGTTAATGAGTCTTAGTTAAAAGTCTTAGTGTTAAAGAGTCAAATAAATCTTTGGAACTTGTTAGATTACTTTTCTTCCTATTAATTATGATCTTGATAATGCATGCTAAGGAAATGATGAATAGTTGCTCCGTTTAAATTCCTCTTAAAAGTACTCACACTTTGGACTTAGATTCTCCCAAAGCTTTAAATGATTAATTTGCTCTAAACCTAAACACCTGTGGGAAGCACATGCTTAATCTCGAGTCTTAGTATTTGGATAAAAGTGCATGAAAAGTTGAGCTACTGTTTATCATATTCCTAGAGATACTTGACTCCTGGTTTTTTATCTTTGAAAATTATAAAATTACATGATGAGTTCCTTAGCTATGACCCTTAAGAGTTTATCATTCACATCAAGATCATCCCACTCCACAAATATCTTTGCTTCTAACCCGAAGTACGCTTCCCCATATTCCATTAAGCCATTAGCCATAAATATAAAAATAAACTCTTGCAATTTTGGATATGTCTCTCTCAATGTTTTTAATAAAGGCTGAGCTACATTCGAAAAAAAAAAAAGAAAGAGAAAAAGAAAAAGAAAAATAAATATTTTGAGTGAAAAGTGAGACGAGAGAGGGAGAGTAATGGACAAAAGTCATACTAGGTGAGAAGGGCCTACCTCCCTAATAAATTAGAGATGAATAATGGACACGTGTTCAAGGGTGAGTAGGGCCCACATCTCTAAGGAGAGAGAAAAATAGACACAAGTGGGGCAAAGCCCACCTCTCCAAGAATGGTTAGCTCGGACCTTAGCAATTTTAGAAAGAGAGATATAGTCCAAGATGTTTGAGAAGAAAAATAATAATAAAAAGCTAAAGGCTATTTACTACCTTTCATCCTCATCACTATCATTCCACTATGTATGTTCCTCCACATGTGTAACTCCACTTCGTACCATCTACTTAAGAGGGTCATACATAGGATCTCTGAGTTTTCTTTTAAAAATATTGCAAAACCCCAGGATGATAGTTGATCAAAGAACTTGAGACATGGTACTTAACTTGATTGTTTTATCTTGCTTATGATTCATGAAAAGGCTACGCCCCATGGTAAATAGGTATGAGAGAGCAATGCGGTTAAAAGGAGAATTTATTTTTTTTTAAACACAAGTACTTCGAGGTATGAAAGCGTAGTAGCAACTCCCCGATCCTACTATAGCATATAGCTTTGCTAGGGACTAGCAAAGGGTAAGCTTGGGGGAGTTTGTTGACACTTGTTATCATATAAATTTATTAATCAATTAAACATGAGAAAGGGGGATAAATAATAATAACAACCAAGAATAGGGTGTCACTAACATATTTCCATCAGTTTTGGTGAAGTTGTGAATTGCGGGGACTAAACAGAGAAAACATCGAGTTCGCAAGCCGTGCGACTCACGCCGACGTAACGCAATCCAACTCGAGACAAGACCCTAGAAGGAACCGGACTAATCCCGGCGTGAACGAGACTAAAACCCGTAATTTCATCATCTAGAAGACTCCGGAAGCCACGACGTGCGACGGACCCGAGAGGGGCCCACCCGGGCCGATCGGCCCAATAATAGGGCCGATCGGCCCGACGTGGCCGCTACTCGCCCCCGCTTGGGGAAGCTTCCTCCACCGCCTCTAAGACTCAATCAAAACCGGTTGTCTCGTGTCGGTTTGATCCGAGGGCGTCGGTAGAAGTACGGGATGAATCAAGATTAAACTCCGGATTAATACCACATCGCTGTTGAATTTGAAGGGACAGAGGAAGACCCATATATAAAGACCCTTAGACCCCCTCTATCTCAATCAATCGATCTCAAGCATCAAGTCATCATCAAGAAGAAGATCAAGTAGAAGCCAAGACGGAGGAGAAGAAGAGGAGACACCAAGAGATAGGATAGCTAATTCATAGCTCTATTGAGCCTAGTCTAAATAGAAAGTCGAGTTTAGAGAAGAGAGAGCACCGCTTTCCGGTTCGGATCCGTAAGTTACACTATGGATCAATATAATTATTGTTTTCATACACCTTTATGCTATTTCATTACTATGCATGCAATTATTTTGTTTTTACTTTATTCTAGTCATAGCATATTTGATATGATCATTATTCATGATAATTCAACGCGCTTTTATTCGTAGAGCTCCTAGTATTTTATACGTATGTGCTAGGTAGTAGAGAGTATGTAAGCATGGTGCTTAGATATAATTTACTTATGGATTCACCTTATATGGGGTGTGTGGTAGATCGTAGTGGTGACAAAGACTATTGAGTCCTTTGCAATCCATCCCCCGTGTATAAGACTAGTCGATAATGGTTCTTGGGATTATCTTGTTTTCGTTCTCGATTTTCTTAAGTAATCTTCGGGTGCACATTCTTATCTATGGTTTTGATATATATATATGATATTATGCTATGATTTATTTTAACCCATTTAATAGAGTCTTTGTATGCTACCTAAGAACCCGTCCCCTTTGTTTTAAATCCAATTCTAATTTAACTAGGAATTAGTTTTATGCTATACTCACCACGTGTGTACCCTCTGTCTCATTTACCTCAATGCTATTTATTATTGGCTCACCTTGTTTAAGTATATGCTAATTACTACAAAATCTCATTAGTCTTCTATCAATCGTCTTTAATCAATTGAATTGCTTATCATATCTTCCTCGTGGATTCGATATTTAAAACCCTCCCCGGGTGAAATGCTCCTTCGCCATCCGCAGGCGCCATGGATCTATAATTATTTCTCTCGTAAGCTAACAAATACCAACAGTTAGGGTTCCACCCGAACGAATCGACCCATCAACTAAGTTAAAAGGTGCTATCTCGTGCTACAAGATTAGTCCGGGTCTCTCAATCTAGATCCGAGCAACGCCCCTCCTAAATGAGATATTAAGAGGTCGTGATGCCAAAACTTTGGCCACCGTTGCATGTGGGTCTCTCACTATATTATAAAGAGACAGGTACCTATCTTTGAAAGACATGTCTCCTACCCAAGTGTCGTCCCAAAAACGCGTGGCACATCCATCATTGATAGAAAAAGTGCCATTAGTTAAGACTTCCTCTTTAATTTTCATAAGACCCCTCCAAAAGTGGAAATCATATGGTTTAGCCTTAACCTACGATAAGGGCTTAGACCTCAAATACTTGTTTCTTAGCAAGTCTTGCCACATACCATCGTAAGATAATCAAGTTAACGATCCATTTTGCTAGAAGACATTTTATTTTGTAATTGAAGGTCTAGAATTCCTAGGCCACCTTGATCCTTAGGTCGGCATAGGATGTCCCATTTAGCAAGCCGATATTTATGTTTTTGGAGAACCTTGCCAAAAGAATCTAGATCTGAATGGATGGTCTAGATTTTTCAAAACTCCTTTCGAATTTCAAAAAGGACATCATAAACATGGGTAGACCGCTATAAATTGAATTGAGGAGGACTAAACGGCCTCCATAAGACAGGTGCCTAGCTTTCCAACAAGAGAGTTTCTTCTCAAATCTTTCTTCAACTTTATGCCACTCCGAATTAAGTAGCTTTCTGTGGTGCATAGGTATACCTAGATAACGAAAGGGGTACTCTCGGCATTACAACCAAAGAGAGTGGTATATTCATTCTCCATCTCTTTGGCCGCACCATAGCGTAAGATTTCACTCTTGTGGAAATTTATTTTTAAGCCTGACAATTGCTCAAAAGCACAAAGCAAAAGTTTCATATTTGTTGCTTGTTCAAGATCATGATCAAGGAAGATAATGGTGTCATCTGCGTATTGGAGGATAGATAATCCATCATCAACTAAGTGAGGAATAACACCACTTATTTGGTCATCGGCCTTTGCTCTTCTAATAATAAGAGCTAGCATATCAGCCACGATGTTAAATAAGATTGGAGACATCGGGTCTCCTTGGCGTAAACCTCTTTTAGTTTGAAAGTAGGGACTAATATCGTATGAAATAAACTGATGAGTCGAGTTTATTACAATGCAGCGTGGGCGGTGTGTTATCACCTCCAAAAAACCTGCAGAGCCTCAAGTTGGTAGGCACCAGGGTCAATAAATTGCCAGAATGGATCGGAGGCCTCCAGAGTCTTGTGAAGTTGGTGTTAGCGTGGGCCTCTCTAACGGAGGTTGATGCCACCATCACCATGCAAGTCCTTGGAAAGCTACCAAACTTGGCCATCATGCGACTGATAAAATGTCCGTTCAATGAAGAGGTCCATCTCACCTTCCATCGGGAGGCGTTCTCGAGCCTGATGGTGCTGCACCTGGATGACACAATTAAGCTTGGATCGATGGAATTTGAAGAAGCAGGGGCAACGCCTAGGCTTGAGCTGCTGGTGCTTGAATATGTAATATCCAGGACAAGGTCCATCTCAGGGCTGTCATCCCTCCCGAGCCTCAAGGAAGTTTTCATCAAGGGTCTTTGCAGTGAGGAACTAATGGGAAGCGTGCGGGATCAGGTCTCCAGGAATTCAAATAATCCCGTTTTGAAGACGGATTGGTGAGCTGCGTTCGTAGGGTGTACGCATGTAGGCAATCAACCGATTGAAGCTAGGTACGGTACTCCTTTAGCTTCGCTGCTCCCCTCCTATCCCTTATTTCTTGATCGAGTACAAAACTTTGTGTGGGTTGTTTTTCATTTGAATCCGTGTATCTCTGCAGGAGTATCATTTACTGGTCGGTTCACTCCGCACGGCCTACGATTGGGGGGGAGCTAGATGAAGGAGCGAGCAGGGCGCGTTGGCTGCACTTGCACTGCACGACGTCGAAATGAGTCTCCACCCCAAACGATCAAACTGCACTACTACAATAGCTTACTAGTAGCTTACTATAGGAACGGCTGGATTTTTGTGTAGGGGCGGCTGGTAACATCAGGCACCCCTACAATGGCCGCCAAGGTCTGCTGGAGACCAGCCGCCCCTACAAAGTCCACAGTCGTAGGGGCGGCTGGTGTTACGAGCCGCCCCTACTATTAGCGGAGGCGGCTCAATATCCAGCCGCCCCTACTGTGACCACCATCAGGACCTTGTGAAGTTGGTGCTACAGTGGACCATGCTAACGGAGGTTGATGCCACCATGCAAGTCCTTGGAAAGCTACCGAACTTGGCCATCCTACGCCTGGCCGAGGCATTCGCTCAATGTAGAAGAGATCCGTTTGGCTTTCCATCGGGAGGAGTTCCCGAGCCTGATGGTGCTGCACCTGTCTGCCAGAAACAACCTTTTTTTGTTTAAATGAACCGGCAGGAGAGCTGCCCGCTATATTAAAAGAAGGAGACGCCAGAAGGCGCAAGATACAAAGAAAAACAACGCTAAAAGAAAAAAAAAACAACTAAACTCACCCGGTTGGATTGGGACATCAACGCTGGTTACCACCAACGACCAACATGGCCAAGACTCTGTACAAACACAAAGGGCGAGAAAAAAAGAAAAACAACTGCAGCCACCACCCACAAACCGCACACGTGCGGTCGCCGAAACCCACCGACGAAATCCAGCGCCAAAGAAAGGCAAAGGGGCGGACACCACCACACCGAAGGCCACCGCCGTGTAAGACCCTTCGCCGCAGCGCTGCTGCAGCAAAGCCGCCATCGGACGGAAAGAAAACACCGAGACCGAGCCTCCACAACACGCGGGGGACCTCGCCGCATCCATCGGGGACTCCTCTCTTGTGCGCGGGGGGGCCTCCTCGCCACGCCCGCCACAACGCTCAAGCTCCGCCTCGTTTCAAAGGTTGTTGTCCAAACATCGAGCAAAGCTGCCCCACCCACGATGAACATCCCGGCAACCGTGATCGACGCCCGCAGTCGACGTTCCCTCGTAGCATCTCCGCACCAAAAAGGCTGCCGCCGAGCCCAGAAGAGCAGGGGTTGTCGCTTGCGCCATCTTCCGACACCGTACCACACCGGGTGGTTCCAGCCATGCTGAAAAGACCCGCCGCGATCCGGCTGCAAGCCGAAGTCGTCTCGCTGCCGTTGCCGCAGCGCCGTCAAAGACGCAGTCCCGCACCGCGACCGCCATTGCGAAGCAACGCCCCGCCGCAGTCCGGCCGCAAGTAGCCGGACGACAACAAAAGATGATCCCCGTCCACCAACAAGAAAGCGCCTCCTCTCCCGCGAAAGCCAACACCCTTCACGCCTTCGACAACGGAAGAGCCAACACGGGCAAAGCTGTCAAGCAGTGGACCGGCAACACCGGCCGACGGAGTCTCTAGAGACGACGCCTCAAGGAGGGCACGACGCCAATGGCGCCGTGCCGCCGTCCGCAGATGGACAGGGTTTTCACCTGCAGACTTTTGCGCGGCAAGGCTGTAGCTCCCTCATGGCGCCCCCAACGGGAGAGCGACGTCAATAAGCGCGCCACCATGCCACCAACATGAGCGGCGAAAGCTTTTTTGAGCATCTAGACCCGCCGCACGCGCACAGCCAAGGCACACCGCACCACCGCCGCGACCGCCCACCGGGGCAACTCCTCCGTCGCAAATCCCGTTCCGCGACCGCCGAAATCCCGTTCCTCGCCCGGTGCTCCTCCTCGCCACCACCTGCCGCGACCGCCCGAAGATCACGGCCGTCGGCGAGCAAGCACCACAGCCTCCTCCGCTGCCACACCGCCATCTGCAGACGCCAGCCCAGCCACCTCGCACCTCCCGCCCTCCACGCCGCCCAGCCCGGCGCGTGCTCGCGACCCTCAAGAACGCCCGGCTGAAGAAGCCCCGCCGCCGCCGCCATCCGCCGGCCGGCTGCTGCTGCTGCACCGGTGCCCCCACCGCCTCTCGTCGCGAATCCGGCCAGGGAAGAGGCCGGATCCGGTGTTGGGGGGGCGCGGATCTACGCCGCTGGGCCGCCGTCGTCACCATGGCCGGCGGGCCCCGTCGGCGGCTCCTCCCCCCGGAGCCTGCGCCGACGGCGGTGGAGCCCCCGCCGCCGCCCCGGGATCGCGGCTTCCGCCAGGGTCCCTCGGCGGCGGCGGGGGGGAGAGAGGGGAGGGGTGCGAGGTGGGTGGCGGCACCATCGCCCGCCCGTGTCGCCGAAAGTGGGGGCGACGCGGGGGCCTCGCTTCTGGTCAAAAACCAGATATGTTGAGTTTTCCTGCCAGAAACAAACTTGGGTCGATGGAATTTGGAGAAGCAGGGGCAGCGCCTAAGCTTGAACTGCTGGTGCTTGAAGATGCAATATCCATGACAAGGTTGACCTCAGGGCTGTCATCTCTCCGGAGCCTCAAGGAAGTTGTGATGAAGGGTCGTTGCCGTGAGGAACTAATGGGAAGCGTGCGGGATCAGATCTCCGGGAATCCAAATAACCCCGTTTTGAAGAGGGAGTGAGCTGCGTGCGTCGGGTGTACGCAGTCAACCGATTGAAGCCAGGTACGGTACTCTTTTAGCTTCGCTGCTCCCCTCCCTGTCTTCTTGATGGAGTACAGACCTCTGCGTGAGTTGTTTTTCATTTGAATCCGTGTATGTCTGCAGGAGATCATTTACTGGTCAGTTCGCTCCGCATGGCGTACAAAGGTTGATGAAGATTGAAGGCGTGCGTAGCGTGTACTGTACGAATGGAGTACAGACCTGCGCACGACGTCGAAAATGAGTCTCCGCGCCCCAAACGATCAAACTGCATGCCCTGCGTATGTATGTATATATGTGCCGCTACTATAGTACGTATACGTATGTATGTACAGCTAGCTGTAGTGTTTCGTTTCTGAAAAAGCCAACGTAGTAGAATGCTCGTCGTTGCTTGCTTGAGTTTTTTTTTTTTTGAAACAGTCCGAAATTCGGCCTGGATTTCATTAAGTGAAAGAAGCGTGGATTGACCCAAAGCTTATGAGGAAAACCGGGCCCAAAACCAACCCCACGCCAATACAACGGAGAGAACGAGAACCCAAGAAAGAAAAAGCCCGGAGCTCCCGAGGCCAAGAAGGACATCGTTGCCCAGCACGAGCAAAACGCAAGCGCAGCTCCGACTCCCCGCCAAGGCCTCACTCACAAATCCTAGTCGCGTCGAAAACCACAGCGACGCCTTCAAGAAGGTTACGGCGTTCGAAGCGCCGCCATCGCTCGTCCAAGCGGACCGGGCTTTCACCCGTGGAAAACACTAGGGACGCGACGCCCTCAATAGGGAGAACGGCGCCCGCAGGCGTCGCCGTCGCCAGGCTTTCGCCCCAATAACCCCAGCTCAACTCAAACGACGACCGAGATACCGGACCTTGCTTGACACCACCGTCATCGTTGCCGGTCGTCGTGCAGGAACCTCGCCAAGAGCGGCATCGACGCGCCGGCTGCTCACCACAGCCGCCAGAAGCGCGCCAGCCACCCCCATCAGCAAGGTGGCTTGCCGAAGAGCTAGCTAGCCGCCCGGCCGGCCACGCTGGCGTCCACCGCCGCAGACGCCAACGCCGATGCCTTCGCCTTGACCGTGGCCACGGGCGGCGCCGTAGCAACCATGGCTGCCGCTGCAGCTAAGGCCATCAGGGAGGGATGGCATAGAAGAAGAGCCGGCCCTCAACGCCTGCGTGAGCCTGAGCCACCACAACATGCGCCACCGGCCGCCGCCGCACCACCGGACACCACCGCGCCATCACCGGTCTGAAGGCAGATCCGCCACCTGCACACCAGATCGGGCATCCGACCAGGGACCTCGCCATCCGCAAGAAGGAGACCTTGCACGAAGAAGAGGACCTCCCCGCCGACGTTGGTGCCGCCCCGCCCAAAGGCCCCGGATCCATCGAGGAGGACGGGGAAACGAGCCCCCAAGCCGCCCACGCCGCCCGCTTAGCACGGCGTCACCTCCCCGACGAAGAGCCGTTAGATCCGCGCGGGGTCCCGGATCCGCCCCTCCGAGCCATGGGGAGCAAGACGGCGCGGCACAGCTCACGCAGGCGGAGGAACAGCCGGCGAGACGAAGAAATCGCCGCCGCCGTCTTCCTCCACGCCGGCCTACGGCTTGCGCCGCCGCGGTCGCGGCGGGTGAACTCGCCGAGCCCCACACGGCTGGCGCGAAAGGGCGCCACGCCGGCCTGCGGCACCATGCGCCACCACCCACCTGAGAGAGCGCGTTGCCCCCCGCCGCCACCATCCCGCCGGTCGCGGCCTTGCCGGGCGGCCAGCCCGCAGCGGGCGCGGGCGGTAGAGGGAGGGAGTGGGCCGAGCGGGCGGCGCTAGGGTTCCGCCCGGCCGCCCGTGTGGAGGGCGGACGCGAGCGGACGCGGTTTTTTCCACCCGTGCGCTTCTTGCTTGAGTTGGTTCGATCTCAAGCAGCTGCAAGTAATGTTGTTGTATGCTGCCCCCGTACATGTATGTATGTACATCATCACAAGTCACGAATTGATCAAGTGCACGTTGCAGGTCACACAACTACTCCACTACTGACACTACTTAGGTGTCTTCTCTTGGATAGATCACTGACGCGTTTAAGATATATATATTTTGTTGTTTGATCTGGTCATTGAGACGTACGTGCTGTTGGTCACTCTGTGCTCTGTTTCTCTCCAGTTCTTACCAATGCAATGTAATGCAATCTCAGTCGATCGAATGGCTGGCACCGATCCGTGCACTCTGACGGGAAGTTTGTACCGATACAACTAGAACCGCGGCCGTTTATGGTTTACTCATGCCCTTCCGTCTTAATTCCGTATTACTCTGCCTGTGCTCTCCTCGCCATGGCGCCCTATCCGGTTGGCCGTAGTGCTCGCACAAACACAGCCTTCATCAACGTTTTCCGCGGTAGCAGTCCTATAGTCCTCTGATGGTTGCTTTTAATTAATTTAGTGATGCAGGAAGGAATGCATGCCTTGAGCTGCGGAGATGCAAAGCACTGAATAAGCTGTTGAGCAAGCACAGCACGGCCCGACAGCGCCTCGGCCTGCCCGCGCAAACTCAGGTCAGGACTCAGGACCAACTGCTCTGCTAGTCTGCTAGCTGTTCAATTCCACGGACGCGGTGGGGGCTATCAAACTGCTCAAACAGCGTGCATATACTCTACTACCTGTTAAGTTTTCATTCGAGCCTGGCAGGAAGCCGGGAATTAGAGAACTCCAGGATTGCTCAGACTTTTTTTTTTTTTTTTTTTTGGTGCTGCTTGCGTGTGGTGGTTGGTACTTTCAGTTCAAGTATAAACCTCTGTTACCACAAAGGGAACTCTGAACGGCAGCAATTTCAACGCCGTAACGACGACGCTCCCAGCCTTCCTGCGTTACAACAAAAGCCACTCGGCAAAGCGGACCCACCAAAACACACGACTATGCAGAGACCTGCTCAGCACGCTGGGTGCAGCATCGTGCGCCGGTGGTCCTCCTAGTTCATATTTGTGATGAATGCCAATGGCTATTGATAAATTACATGTTACAGGGTCTTTAGGGAGTAAAGTAAACTCTAGTTCATCTAATTACAAAATTTTCTGCACATCTGACCCTGCTTCTGTATAAAAAGGAGTTCCACTTTTAGCTGACTATCGATAAATTACATCAAGAGTTTTTTTATTATACTCTACAACATAAAAAAACAAAACGTGGACACTTTTTTGTGCGAGTTTTGGTTTGGCTCCCCCCCCATGTGATCCCGACATCACGCACGACTCGCTCCCTCTTTCCATGCCTTGCTACCATACACACGTGCATGCAATCAACAAGGTGCGCTCCCTCTTTCCTTGCCTGGCTATCACACGCACGCATGCAATCTGTTAAGGTAACCAAAATCGTGCATGCATTCAAGAAGGAAACTACCCACCAATCGTGCATGCATTGATCAAGAAGGAAACTACTCACCAATCGTGCATGCCATCAGAGGACCAATCACAGAAGGATTACATCACATGATTCACCTAAGCCTCGTGAGCAGCCATCACCGCTTGCCCCTTGTACGTCGCCCCCACCTGCTCACCACTGGTCCTCGACGTTGCCTGTTGCACACGCGCCGCCGCAGCCGTCACGGTCGTCTTTTCCGCGCCGACCTCATCCATCTCGACGTGACTTTCATACTGCCTTGTCGTGGACGTGCAGCGGATACGGTATCCTTTCGTGCATACTTCGTTTGTTGCGTTTCTTCTCCATCAATCTGGTTTGCCGTCGTCTGTACCTACTCCATCGAACTGGTTTGCTGTTGTTTTCCTCCTCCGGCGATCTGGTCGTGTGCTTCTTGCGCCGCATGTCACCACTATGGCTTCATACCAGCCGTCACCGCTCCTAGGTTTCCCATGGCTTGCGGTGGCTGCAGAGCCCAACGAGGACGGCACGGGAGACATCGCTCGTCGCCGCGGCAGGTTCGTCGAGATCCAACACCACCATTCTCCCCCTCTCAAGTCTCAAGTCTCAACTAGATCCAGCACTGTCCAGCTCGCCACTGATCCGGAATGTTTATTAATTTAAATGCTCAGTATTTACAATAATGTAGCACTGAGGTTAGATATTGATTTATAGTTCCATTTTTATATTGCATCTAAATGCTCATTCATTTTTTGTGGTAGCACTAAGGTTATAGAACATAAAACGCAGCTTTCACATATATTAATATTAAGATACAATACATTCAGTTGTTGTTTTCACCCTATCCAAAATACCTATATTCTTTTATTTTGAACAAGAACCGTGGGGCAAAGCCCCCTGGCAACAGGAATTTAAATAAAAGGAATCAAGAGTACAAAGAGACTTATAGCGGCCTAACCAGCGGTTAGACAGAGGGAAAGAGAGAGGAAACTAACAAAGAAAGAGTAAACTAAACTAACCTGAAAACTGAAGCAGGAGCTAGAACTGAACTAAAAAAAAAAAACAGTAGATTACAAGGCATTAAGCCAAAGAGTGATGGAGTGGTGGAGACTCGATTTGATCCTAACGAAATGGGCAGTAACCTCATCCTTGAAAGCAGCTTTCCATCTTGCCAAATTAGGGGCCTTTCCATTAAAAATGAAATCATTCCTCTCATTCCAGAGGCACCAAGCAGCAATCATAAAAATCTCCATGAAAAAGGCTGAGAGAATGCCAGCTTGCCAAGGTGTAGTTTCAGATGAATGGAGACATCCTCGTTCCAAGAAATTCCAAGAGCAAACCACCTGCAAACTGCCGAGGGGCAATCAAAGAAAAGGTGGTCTACAGTTTCTTCAATATTCTCATGGCACAGTGCACAGTTATAGCCTTCCTCAAGAAATTTATTTCTCCTTCTAAGCATATTTCTGGTGTTGAGACGATCGTTGAGCATCAACCAAGTGAAAACCTTGATTTTAGGCACACATTTAGATTTCCACACCCAGAGCACTGTGACTTGCGGCTCAAAAGATCTGAAGTGATGTTGGTAAAATTTGCAGGAGGAGTATCTCTGATGACCCAAGATAAAAAACCCACTTATCCATTTCCCCCTCAACCACAGGAGGTAAGGCAGCCAAAACAGCCTCAAGCAAGAGAAATTCATTGTAAGAAGCCCTGGACATGGGGATTCGGAAGCAGTCCAACAGGGAGGAGGCGCTCCTAAGACTCCACAAGGAGATCTTAGGGTCTTTAACATAAGAGTAAAGAGCAGGAAAAACCAATGAGTAGAATGGCCATTGATAACATCATCCCAGAAACTGATGGTATCCCCCTTGCAAGGAATACAGGTAGCCACTCCCCTAAAATGGACATTCAATCTGAGCAGATCTTTCCTCCAAAAAGAGCCCTTTTCCCTGGCTAGATGAGGAACACAATCCTGGTAATACCTATTCCAAATGAGGTTGACCCATTGCACATTCTCCCTCCTATAAAATTTTTTGAGCTGCTTAAGGAGGAGAGCATCATTTTGCAGACTAAGATTGATGACCCCCAGACCACCTTTTTTCTTAGGAACCCTCACTAGATTCCAGGCAACTAGATTGTAACCTTTCTTTCTCACATCACTTCCCCTCCATAGGCAATTCTTCCTATGCTTATCAATAATTTCTATAACAGTGACATGAAGTTTGAGGGAACACATGAAGTAGGTGGGGAGAGAAGAGATAACAGAGTTGACAAGCTGCAGCCTACCACCCATGGAGAGAAATCGAGAAGTGGCAGACATCCTTCTCTCAATTCTACATATCAGAGGAGCATAATCTTTAACCTGTGGTTTGGTGAGACCCATTGGGAGACCAAGGTAAGTGAAAGGGAAACTGCCAACTGAACAACCAAAAGCATTTGTCGGGGAGATGGTTTTATCATGGCTGATGTTGATTGGGAGCAGACATGACTTATGGTAATTAACCATGAGGCCACTTGAAACAGCAATTTTATGGAGAATCTCTTTGAGGTGGATCAGCTGGTCTTCAGAACCTTGCATAATGATAACAGTATCATCAGCATACTGTATAACAGGAAAAGGACAATCCATGCCTTGGGGACAAGGAGGGAGGAGGTTTATTTTTGAATATTCATCATTTAGCACACATTGTAACAGATCAGCAGCAATAGCAAATAAGAGAGGGGAGAGAGGATCCCCTTGCCTAACCCCCTCTTGAATTTGAACTCTTTACCAGCAGTGCCATTAAGGAGGACGTAAGAAGTGGCTGAGGACAGAATGTCAGCAATCCATCTAATCCATTTCTGAGGGAACCCTTTTGCTTGCAACATATCTAAGATGACAGAGTGCTCCACGAGATCAAAAGCCTTCTTGAAATCGAGCTTCAGAATTACAATCTCTCTTTTGGACTGATGACACTGGTGGAGGTATTCAAAGGCCCACCCAAGGCAATCCTGAATAGTTTTACCTTTAACAAACCCATACTGGTTCTCATGAATAATCTGCAGAGCTTTCTGCTGGAGCCTATTAGCACTAATTTTGGTAATAATTTTGAAAGAGGAGTTCAGCAGGGCAATTGGCCTAAAATCATTTACAGTCTCAGGGTTATCTTTCTTAGGAACCAGAGTGATGTAAGAACTATTAATACTCTTGAGATCAGCTTTGTGACAATAGAAATTATGACAGAGACCGTACATATCTTGCCTGATATTGTGCCAAGCCTTTTTGAAGAATAAACTATTGAAACCATCAGGACCAGGAGCTTTGTCATGTGGGAGATTGAGAATAATTTCATCTATTTCATGGTTAGTGAAGGCCAGGCAAAGAGAGTCAAGATCACCATGGGTCTGGATTATGCTGCTGAGATCAAACTGCATATCAGTGTCAATGGATTCAGCAAACCTACTTTTAAATTCTTGAAAGAACAAGTGCACTCTTCTCCTCATGATGCGAGACCATTACGCCAAGTGTGATCCATAATTTGACTAATGACATTTCTCCTGTATCTCTCGGTGGCCATAGCATGAAAAAAAACCTTGTGTTTTCATCACCAAACTGCATAAGCTTTTGGGTGTATCTCTGTCTCCAATAAGCATTCTGCATAGCCAAGAGATTGATGATATGGCACTTGATGATTTTCCTGAAACAAAGCTCATGAGGGTGGAGGGTTTCGAAAGCTCTTCAAGCTTGTCAAAGAAAGCCACGATCATATTGCAATTAGCAATAAGCTTAGAGAGATTGGAAAAGTTTTTTGCCCGGCTTTTGAGAACTCTCCTAAGGAGCTTGAATTTGGCATTAACAGTATGAGCACTGTTAGAGGATCTAACAGGAGTCAACCAAACATTTGAAATCTGCTCAAAGCAACCTGGATGATTGAACCAATAATTTTCAAATCTAAAAATATTGGCCTTTGGAATTCTGGTGCCAATTTGGATCTTGAAGGGGAGGTGGTCAGAGGTAATTCTGGCAAGAGGGAGAACCATAGTGAGAGGGAACCGAGTAGTCCAAGCAATAGAAGTGAAGAACCAGTCAATCTATTCCAGAAGTGGAGAATCTTGCATGTTGCTCCAAGTGAAACTTCTACCCTTGATGGGAAGCTCAATCATGCCCAGGTGACTAATGGTATTATTAAAGATAATAGTGTCATTAAAATTGCCCCCAGGTTGATTTACGTTTTCAATATATCAGTAGAAATTGAAGTCACCCATAATCAACCACAGATCATCATCACCAATGTCAAACCCAAGGAGCCAATTAACAAACCGGTCTCTGGCAGGCTGTCTACAATGACCATAAACAACAACAAGTGTCTAGGTTTCAAGGCAATGAACAGAGGTGACATTAAGCCTAATAGCAAACCGTTGCTTTTCAATGGTGGCTGCAGTGAAATAACTAGAGGCCCAACAGACTAAAATGCCACCGTAAGCACCATCAGAAGGGCAAAAATCAAATTTATCAAACTTCTTAGGAGCAAACTTTCTAATGAATTTCAGATCAAAATCATTCTTCTTGGTTTCTTGCAGGCAGAAAATATTAGCATTACTCTCATCAAGTTTGTTTCTAATAGGACCCCATTTGTCCTTGTCATTTAGACCTCTGACATTCCAACACAATATATTCCAAGCACGATTATCCATTAAAACTATAATATATATATATGGGTAACATCATATGGGGGATAACCGCCATATGGAGAGCAAGAGTTGTTGACATCATATAATAAGGTGGCACAGCACCCAAGAGCAAACAAAAGCTAAAAGAAAGCTAAAGAGGTAAAGGAGGTAGCAAAACTATAACTGAGAGGAGCCCTCCCAAGACACCACCCAGCCCGAAGTACTTCATGCAGGACCTGATCCATTAATTAAACATCATCTTCAGAGGACAGGGTGGCCACGCTCAACTCCATAGGAGGAATACCACAGAAGGTCAAGCCCAAATCAACAAGAGTAGCAATGGGGATGGGTTCCAGAACAGCCTCCTCTTCCAAATCAGCATCCAGACTCCTCTGAACAATGACATTTTTCAGATCTTCAACAGTGGAAATGGAGACAAATTTCTTCTCAGCACTCAAGTTTTTGTTTTCACCCAATCCACAACCTTTTGGTGCCATAATTGATTGCAGATTTCTGGTGACAATAACTTGGTTTTTGTGAATTTTTTTATGCTGCAAATTAGCGAGTACTCAAGTTCCAAGATCATGAGTTACTACAGATCGAGTTCTTGCTTGTGCCATTACTGCAACTACAGGCCATTATTAGGTATCTGGATTTCTGTAGTGTTATATCTGTTAGTAGGGGCAACATTTTCCTTACATTTTTTAAGATTTCCATTGCCATTTGTTTGTTTGAGATCATTTGTGCATAACTTGTTTGTAGATTTATCATTGAATGAAGAAAGGGGAGAACGAGAGATAACATGATCTCTAAAGTTGTGAAAGGCTACTGATTACACAACATGTTGAAAGACAATATGAACTGTCGAGCAAGCGACGACACTGGAAGCATGGGATGGCATTGTACCACAACACCAATTTCCTTGGTTTGAAGTGTTTATCTCTGTCTGCATCCAAACGGAATTGTTACCTGAGAATTATTTTGCAGGATTTGGACCATGAATTGACCCCATGGTGTTCAATAACGTTTGTGCTTGGATAAAAATATTTTAAATCACTGTTTTTCTATCACGTGGAGGTCCAGAACGATCTTATCCGTTTCGAGACAAACTATGATCCACACGAGCAAAGGTATATTTTCCTTGTGCAAAATGTTTTTCAGTTTATATCTTATCACTTCATTAGAAAAGAATCATACTATTTCATCAATCCTGATTAGCAGTTTGCTAATGCTAAGGACCATTTAATAGGCTGGTATTATAACAGATCAAGGTGTCCACGACCAATTGCAGTTCCAATGGCACCATAAAGTTTGAGCTTCCAGGATTGACTATGGTTGAGTAGCACCATCTGCTTCAGGGTTAGTTCCTTAGCCTCTCTGTTCTTTGACAAAGATTGTCTGACAGCAGCTATTTTATTAGCTTGATGTATTGCTATCCTGTGGGGGCACAAATCATTCACCATTACATGATACTAGCTTGCTATACTAAATTAAAACTAGATACATATTATTTGCTACCGCTATGAATTGGTACTACAGTTAGGGATGTAATATTTCAATGGCAACACAGTTTGCGCCTCTAAGATTGACTATGGTTGAGTAGCACCATCTGCTGCAGGGGTGAGTTCCTTAGCCTCTCTGTTCCTTGACAAAGATTTTCAGACAGCAGCTATTTTGTTTGCTTGATGTAGGACTATTGGTGCCTGTATTGCTATCCCGTGGAGAGGCACAAATCTTTCACCATTACATGATACTAGCTTGGTATACTGAATTAAAAACTATATGCATATTGTTTGCCAGCGCTATGAAATGGTACTGCAGTTAGGGATGTAATATTGACATTCCAAACATCACACCCACAACTATTGTTTTTTTAACAAAACATCACGTTCATGCTAAAATTATGAGGGCATTGTTTGTTCCCGTTCCAACACATGGAAAGGTGGAACGGTCTATTAACTGTGTTAATTTCATGAACTTTGTTTATCGTCAGTATTTAACTTCACAATATTGCTATCTTATCATGTGATCCGTGTCTTTAGTACAAAAGTTTAGTTGTCCCGTAGCAACGCACGGGCATGCTACCTAGTATTATTGAAAGAACAAGAGAGGCCCAGGGGCCTCTACTGAAAATTTTATTAAAACAGTAACCAAGATTATTACTAAGAAAAGAACCAGTAGTTCAAAGAAAGCAAAAAGAGAGCACCCAAGCAGAGGAGCTTAGGAGAAGAAAAAAAAAACAAAAAAAAATTAAAGCAATTACACAACGAGCTCTAGCCATGATTCTATCTCTGGGAAGTATTTCTTCTTGGCCCTCCATAAGATTATTCTTAATCTTCATTATCCAAGGGTAATAATTTATAGTTTTCGTCATGAGAATGTTTTAGATCAGCTACTTTGAGCGAATTTAATTAAATACCATTGCTAGCGCCATGCAGTTTGCACGGGCAACTCAACTATAGAATCTGACCTCCTTGTTGTGTAAGGCACGTGAATTTGAATCCCAATAAATTTATTAAACAATACCATAAAAGTGCAAAAAAAAAAAAATGACACAATACTTGAGAAATCAAGAAAAGAGTGCTGGTACTGTAATTTTGTGTAGCGTGTTAATAACGGTGCCATGATCAATTGACCATCACTTGCACACTCTCATTTGCTGTTTAGTCACGCCCATGGTGCTTGATGCCCCATATAGTGCACATCCTTTTCCATGGTTTACATCCTGTGCTACGTACTAGGCAATTGTTTCACGGATGTCAAGCAGGCATATCACTATGCTCGCGTATACCACGCAAACGTGTCCTCCCTAATCTTGTTCTATCTTGACTTCTCCAGTCCCATCGCAATCAATTGCACGAAAGATGAGAACGGAAGAACGTATCTACCTCGGATTGGCCAGGCGGCCAGGTGATCCGACTAAGACAACGAGTGTGGCCAACGAACCTGACCCGAGCTCAAGTTTCTAGCTCGTTACACTAACGAGCTGAGCTGCCCATGTACATATTCCTGGCCGTTCGTCCGTGCAGGGAGTGTTTCGCCAATGAGGCCAAAGAATGTGTCACCTAAAAGCAATAACAAAAAGGCGTCACCACCAGCGCTGGCAAGCCAACCTTGTAATCACTGCTCCCCGCGCTGCACACGCACGTCACACAATCACGCTCTCGGCTCGCCAGTCGCCGCCCCGCCATGTATACAGTTGCGCGCCGGGGCCTCGGGTTGTCCATCTCCGCCGTCCTACTCCTGGCCGTGGTTCTCGTGCCGCCGGCCACCGCCGAGCCATGGCAGCTCTGTGGCAACAGCGGCAACTACACGGCGAACAGCACCTACCAGTTGTACATCCAGCGCCTCGAAGCCACGCTCCCCAAGGTTGCCTCCTCCGGCAACCTCTTCGCGACGGACAGCGCCGGCGCCGACCCGGAGGTCGTCTACGCGCTTGCGCTCTGCCGCGGCGACGCCAACGCCACGACGTGCGGGTCCTGTGTCGCCACGGCGTTCCAGGACGCGCAGAAGCTGTGTGCCTACAACAAGGACGCGTCCATCTTCTACAACGACTGCTACCTCCGCTTCTCCAACCAGGACATCCTCACCTCGACCACCAACGGCGACCCCATGATCCTCATGAACGCGAAGAACGTGAGCTCCCGGTGGGGCGTTCGTCGCCGCCGTCGGAACGCTCCTCAACTCCATCGCCGACTACGCCGCGACAAACTCGTCAAGGAGGTTCGCGACGGGGAGGAGAGCTTCGACAGCAGCAACCCCACCATCTATGGGCTCACGCAGTGCACGCCGGACTTGTCGCCAGCCGACTGCCGGAGCTGCCTTGGCAGTATAATTTCTTCCAGGACTCAGTTCCTCAACGCAACGCAGGGCGGCAGGATTATCGGGATCCGGTGCAATTTCAGGTATGAGGTGTACCCTTTCTTCTCCGGAAAACCCGACGCTGCGGCTGCCGGCGGAGGTTAATGTGACGCCGTCGGCGACTCCACCAGGTAAGATACATGCACAGGAGTTCTTAGTTTATTTTTTTAGAATAAGGAAATATAACTTTTTCGGGCCTCTACACCAGCTAGGGATGCACACAACCATTAAGAGGCTGTTTGGTTTAGGGACTTTTTAATCATTGGGACTAAAAAGTCTCTTTTAGTCCCTACCAAACCAAATGGGAGGACTTTTTTTTTTTTGAGACTTTTCCTCTATTAGTCCCTCAAAAGACTCTTTTTGGAGAGATTTTTTTATTAGTCCTTATAACTAAAAAATTAGTTCATAGGAACAAAAACAGCACCTAAGACTCACAAACATCTTATAATATATATATAGAGTCTTGGCGTCTTGCATCCAAGACTCTAGTCTCTACCACCACACTAAAAGGTGCTTCCGCTAAAAAACATTAGTTCATTGGTTCTGAATAAACAAACATTAATATAGGCACCCTGTGAATGGGGATATTCTGTATCAGAATATACGGAAGGAGCTACAGATTAACAAGCCTTTGTACGTCGGCAAGGCCTCCATTCCTTGTAAATTGCTCTTGTAGAAATTACATAACAAAAATTTACTCACTTTCCATTAAAGTTTTCGACACAAGCTGCAACGCCTGTGATCACTATTTTAGCATGGTCAAGTCAGACATACTGGTTTAGAAAGGAATGTCGTTATTTCCATTTCCAATACTCCCTCCCCCACAAAAAAAAAAAAAGTCATTTTAGCTTTGTAAGTCTCAACCTGGTAATGGTTCAAGAACCAAACCAAATCCCACACCAATCCATGTACATTATACTACACTTAAAAAACCAAACCAATCCAAACCATTGACTCATTCGGCCCAAACCAATCCAAACCATTTAGATGTTTTTATCTCAAAACTAACGTAAAAACAGTTCAATTCTCTAATTTTAGAGTCCAACTTTACACGTGGACCCCACGTATAGATCTGGCTCCACTAATTTGCACTGAGTAGCGGACAGTCATATTAAGGCATCTCCAGCAAATTTCAGTAAAATCCGCTAAAATTTTATAGAGTGAACGCGAGCTTTTAATTCTAGGGTCCGACTCTGGACGTGGGTCTCACATATCGATTTGGTTTCACCGATTTGCACGGAGTAGCAGACTACCATATTAAGGCATCTCCAGCAAATTTCGATCAAATCGGCTAAAATTTTATAGTGTGAACGCGAACTTTTAATTATAGGGTCCGACTCTAGACGTGGGTCCCACATATTTATTTGGCTTCAATGATTTGCACGGAGTAGCGGACTATCATATAAGGCATCTCTAGCAAATTTCGGTCAAATCCGCTAAAATTTTATAGTGTGAACGCGATCTTTTAATTCTAAGGCCCAACTCTGGACGTGGGTCCCACGTATCGATTTGGCTTCATCGATTTGCACGCGTGTAATGTACTTGTCATATTCAGCAAATTTCTGTCAAATCCACTAAAATTTTAATTTGGAGGTCCGATTTTAAACCTAACTTATATTACACAAAGTTATTATTGTTGTTAAACCATTCTCATCCATTAAAACTATTAAACCAAACCAATCCAAACTATTAAAGATGTCAAACCGTTTTAAACCAAACCAAATTGAACCACATGTAAAAACCAAACTAAAAAAAACCGGTTGAATCCAAACCATTATCGAGGTTGACTAAGTCAAATAATTTTAAGTTTGACCTAATTCATACAAAAAGTATAAATATTTATGATGTCAAATATGTACCGTCTGGTTTGTCATAAAATATATTTTCATAGTATATCTATTTGGTGTCATAAGTGTTTATGCTCTTCTCTATAAACTTGGTCAACTTAAAATAGTTTTTAGGATAAAACTAAAATGACTTTCTTGTTCGGGCAGAGGGAGTAGAAACTAGTAGGGCTAACAGATGTTAAATATTTAGACTAACTCATGTTTCCTCTAAGATTTGCTAATCGGGATCCTAAAGTGCTTAAGTCAAATGTTTCTTTTGAAAAGAACTTGCATTCAGACTATGGTTGAACTGAGATGTGCTGCATACTGTCATATCAAGTTCATGGCATCTGTTTTCAGGAAGAACGAGAAAGAAAAACAAGGATTGTTCTAGCAATTGCATTGCCCGTAGTTGCTGCGGTGATAGCCGTCACTATGATTTGTTTGTGTCTGTCGAAGAGGAGAAGTTCAGCAAAAGAGCCTACGCACTCCTGTAAGTTGCCTTGACAAATTTGAATTGTGATCAGATAGCAAAAGAATGAATGAACATATAGGCTATTTGACTTGCTAACAGGATAAATATTGAACAGCACTCTCTTCATATACTTGATTTATTTTGTGATTTATTTTCTCCATATTACGCTTCGTCTCTCAAATCGAAAAGGGTTTTATATTAAGAAATTGCTCGTTGCCTTTGTGGCTTTGTCACTAATTCACTATATGCTTGCTCTTTTTTATTATTTTCTTGTACAGTTTCAACTAATCCTGAAAACATCGAAAGCTTCGACTCGATTCTTATTGACTTATCAACACTACGTGCTGCGACTGAAAACTTCGCTGAGGGAAATAGGCTTGGTGAAGGAGGTTTTGGTACAGTTTATAAGGTGCCAGTGCCACTCTTGTTATTCCACTTAACAAAGCGTTTTCAGTGTTAACAACTAAAGGTTTTGAGTATATGCAGGGGGTACTTCCCGATGGTCAAGAAATAGCAGTGAAGAGGCTATCACATAGTTCAGGGCAAGGGATACAAGAGCTGAAAAATGAGCTTGTTTTGGTTGCCAATCTTCGACACAAGAATCTTGTTAGGCTTTTTGGTGTTTGCTCACAAGAGCATGAGAAGTTACTTGTGTATGAATACATGCCCAACAGAAGCATTGACACCATTCTTTTTGGTACTATTGTGTAATAATTATCTATTTTCAGTAGCATATATACTACAAAAAATTTATGTTTGCTGACATGAGGTTTCTTGTTCAATTGCAGACCCCGAGAAAAGCAAAGAGCTGGATTGGGAAAACAGATTCAAGATAATAAATGGAATTGCTCGAGGATTACAGTATCTCCATGAAGAATCGCAGTTGAAGATTATCCACCGAGACTTGAAAGCAAGCAACGTCCTATTAGACTCTGCTTATACTCCTAAGATTTCAGACTTTGGCTTGGCTAGGCTATTTGGAGGGGACCACTCACGCGAGGTCACAAATCGTGTTGTCGGAACATAGTAAGCATCTCTACTACTTAAAACATTCGTGTTAGTGATGAAAAGAGTGTCTGCCATGACCACCATTCCGTCCCTATGTTTTGCCTATTTTTTACCTCCCCGGCTATTATATATACCCTAGTTCTCACATGAACTGTGTGTATCTATAAATTATTCTTTTGTTCTGTTGCACCACAGCAACACGGGGGGCACTTCGCTAGTTGCTAATGGTCCAAAGTATCCTGATGAGAGACACCATGGCATACTAACAATAGACTTTCTTTGCCTTGCAGTGGATATATGGCACCAGAATATGCCATGCGCGGCTACTACTCTTTAAAGTCAGATGTATTCAGCTTTGGCGTCTTGATTTTAGAAATCTTGACAGGGAGAAGCAGTGGTTCCTTTAACATCGATGAATCTGTTGACCTCTTAAGTCTAGTATGGCACTATACTTCCCAAACTCTACACAATCATCATGCTGCAAAAATGTTACAATAGTCTGAATTTGATGCAGGTGTGGGAGCACTGGGCCACGGGAACAATTATGGAGATAATAGATTCATCCCTTAGAGGCAATGGTCCTGGAGAGCAGATGCAGAAGTGTGTGCATATTGGGCTGCTATGTGTTCAAGATAACCCGGCAGACAGACCGATGATGTCAATGGTAAACGTTATGCTTAGCAGTAGTACTTTCTCTCTCCCAGCTCCATCGAAGCCAGTATTTTTTACTTTCAAGAACGGTTCGTACCCACATATCTATTCGGAGTCATATCCTACAACTTCCCAGCCATCAGGTCAGCCAGGAGCAATGTCACCGAATGAAGTGTCAATTACAGAACTGGAACCAAGATGAATCATGAAGCAGTTGATAGCTGCCACTTGTCAGGGCAATTGGATTGCTACTATATCTATGAACTTGGTGGACCTAGCATTTGTATCACTAGTCCATAAACTTAGTTTGTGAAATATTAATATATGTAAAAATATAGATATAAAAAACTAATATAGGCCAACATACAGAAAGCATCATATATAGGCAATGTATCAGGTGCAAACAAACCCTCCGTGCAACCATACAAACTTCTAATCTGGGTCATATGATGCTGATCCAAGGGTTAGGTAATTTTATAATTAACCCCCTGCTCTAATCACACTTTTGCAAATCTCTCCTCCCACCTCCCAGTGGTTTGTCTCGTACCCCTTGGATCTACATCCCGTGGCCCAGATTAAGTTTGTATGGTTGCACGGAGGGTTGGTTTACACTAGATATGTTCTCTCATATATATTGTAACGGCTATTATTTAGGGTGGGATACGATTCAATGGTTAGAAACATGTATGTTTATTATTATTTTTAACATGTATGCTTATTATTATTTTTAATTTTTCCTATTATTATATTATAATTTTATCGTATTACAACTCAGGATAAATAGGAACCTCCTACACAGTGTCATAATTATTAGTATATATAAATAAAAAGACGATAAGTACAATTTGAGTTGCACACGCAGAAGAATGTGCATTACATACTTTATTTTATCCTATAATACTTACACATAAGCCTAAATGGCTTTCAGAAATTTCTAGAGCCCCCTCCCCAACGTTGATTAATTAACCTCAGTGAACTCAAAATTATTATGCATAAAGTTACCAAGAACCAAAAGTATGCCAAATGTAAAGCACGTGTATTACGCCAACTACTTTTGCCATGATATATAGAGCCTAATTTCTAGTGATAATTTTTTTTTTTCATGTTCACCGTATTCGTTATTTATGTATTGCCATCACTCCATGTCCGGCTTCAAAGGTGAGGCGCGAGAATCCATTCCTTCGCACACGTTAACGTTCTAAATTATAAGCGTATGTCATAGTGTGAACACATGGTTGATAAATACCCATGTTGTTCCGCTTTGTGATGAGTGATTGTTAACTTATCCGGCATTTTCATTCTGTTCTCTTTATCCTCACCGGGCACACGAGGTGTGTCGTGCAACGTGTCTCTTGGCTCGTGGTGTGCGGGTGTGGGGCTCGGAGGTGGTGATCAACGGCGAGGTGAAGGCCAAGGAGGACGTGCCGTGTCGATGAATTTGGGAGCGGTGACGGCGGACGTGAGGGTTGGACCGAGGGACGAGAGTGCGGGTGGATAGCCACGGTTGACAATTGGGACATCGACAAGTGCAAGAACACAGGGAGTGATCGTGTGGACCAGGTCAAGACCGCGGACGTGCAAGTTGAGCGGGAGGCTCCGAAGACTTGGCGCCCAGGCGGTTGAGGACGGCAGTGACACGTGTCGAGGTGCGGGGGATGCGTATGGCGTAAGCTACCCGCGGCGGGTTTGGTGGTTTGAGCATCAAAACCTTCGGTGGCGGGTTTCGCGGATTTGGGTCTCAAAACCCGGGCGGAGGTTCTAAGGCGGAAGAGCGGCACGTAGCGGTATCGGGGAGTTCGCGTCGAGGCGAAGCTACCGGTGAGAATACGCGGCGGCCGTTGGATCAACATATCCCGGGTTGGACAATAACGCCCTTGGGTTAAGTGGCCTAACTCAATTACAGCTAGGGGCATAAGGGGAATGTGCCCTATAAATAAGAGATGTCGGCCCCAATGTCACCTCTTGTTCATTTTTTTTTATTGTTATAGGGTTTTCTCCTTTAGATGCTAGTGAGTGAGAGGTCCACAAATTCTTATGATTTGTGTAAAAACTCAGTTCGTGTGGGAAGAGGAGGTCCAATCCCTCCTCGTGCCCTCTGGGGTTTCGATTCATGGAGCAGTGATTTTGTTCATCCCGTGTCTCTGTCCATGAGTTTTTTCCTTTCTCGTTTTTGGGTGATTTCTCTGATTCCCGGAGTCTGAGTTAATCTCAGACGATGATCTTTTGGGGATTGGTTCGTCCTTAGTTGAATTTAATCCGTGAAATTTTTGGGGTCGATTCATGGAGTCTTGAGTCGGATTTCGTTCGTTTTTTTGCTGTGCCCTTTTCTGTGTTCTTAGCGTCGATGTCAGGGCCCTTCGATTCATCGCTACCAGCGCCGAGCGCCTATAGTCGCCGAGCGTGCTCAGAGAGCAGCGACTGCAGTCAAGTTTCCTGGCCGGCCGCTAGTCTTTTCTTGGTTCAGTTCTTGGTCTAGCGTCGGCCGTGAGCATCCCCTGGCCGCTCGTCAAAAGCTTCTTTCCGTGAATATCTAAATCAATTATTGGCTAATCTTTTTGGAGTATTAAATCACTTCTTTTCTTGACTAGTATTCACGGTTGGCAATGTTTGCTTGTCAGTTCGGTCTTCCCTCCTGCGTGCTTCTCTCTGAGTCAATTTGAGCAGCTAGCTTGCCCTGGCTGGCTCCGTGAGCAACTCACCCGTGGAGACCAGGCAGCACTTCTGCTCTTTTCGGCTGCAGGTGCACGCGCGTGCAGATCAGCACTGCCCTGTGCTGTTCGTTCCCAGCCAGGATAGCAGGCATCGGACGCAACGCTCAAGTCAATAGCGCGTCCTATCCCTGCCATGTCTTCTGTTTTGCGGCAGCAGTGATCAGTCCCGTCTCCTTTTTACATCGGACGCTGGCCGAAGCAAGGAGCGCGTCCGATCTGTGTCAGCTGTGCGTCCGACGTTTTCAGCAGCTCGCTGCCCAGGCCACGTTGGCCCTTTACTCAGGCGCGTCCCATCGGAGACCCGTGGTGCGTCTGATGCCAGGACAAGAGCCATCGGACGCTGCTTTGAACTTCCTGTGCGTCAGATCGGTTGAGGACCCGGAGTCCGATGCTTAGCCGTTTTCGCCCAGTTTTTTCGTCCGTGTGAGCTCCGATTTGGAATCCGATTTTTTGCATTGGTTTTCCGTCGTTCCAAGGACCGTATCTAACTATTCTCGTCACTAGTTGGCGTTGGTATTTTAGATTTGGGACCTCGCCTCTTCTCTATTGGAGTTGAGTGTCTCTTTTTTCGATCCTTCCGGTTTGATTTTTCGTTTTGGTTGAGCGTGAGTGATTGTTTTGAGTTATCCTGCTTTATTCTAAGAGAACATTCATCCAATCATTTGGGTCGCGGACATATCGTGCTTGATTCGCGTGCTTGGCGATGAAGTTGGGACAATGGCCTAAATATTTCGAAAAAAATTACGGCTCCCATTCACCCCCTCTGATCGCCTTTTTTGGTCCTTCACATAGTGACGGCTATCACTGCAGTAACTATGGGCAATGCAATTGCCAGAACAATCCTTGTTTTGTTTCTCATTCTTCTTTAAAACAGATGCCATAAACTTGATATGACAGCATGCAGCATATCTCAGTAAGGATTCAACCATAGTCTGAAATGCAAGTTCTTTTCAAAAGAAACATTTGACTCAAGCACGTGTAATACACGTGCTCTACATTTGGTAAAAACGGTTTATTACCTTTGGCGTAATACACGTGCTCTACAATGGTATGGATTCCTAAGCACACATGTAAAAACGGTTTATTTTTTATGTAACTGCAACAGTCTTAAAAGAAAGAATCCACTTTATAATTGCTACCTTTCACAACATACCATTGTTAAAGCTAACTACCATATTTGCCCGCGCAATTTTTACGGTTGGCATAGCTATGCCGGGAAAAGTTATTGCGATTCTTTTCCACCATTTGACATTCAAACTTAAAACAAATGATTAAACATGAATTGGCGATTCTGTGCCCAGGTCATCCGGCTGACTAAGGCCAAACGCTACAGCCCCCTATACCCGAGGGCCTGTTTGGTTTTGCGGTCCGGCAAAGTTGCTTGGCATAGGAGCTTCTCCCGGGACGTCCGATTTTTTCACCGCACGGGGTCAAGATCGTTGCTGGCGTGTCCCTGCACGGGAGGCTTCAAACCAAACAGCCCGGTCGTCCACGACCGAGCGAAGCGGGCGGCGCCATGCGCGTTGAGGCGTTTATTTAGCATTCTTCTTTATTGTCGCCTATCCACGACACGAGATTCTCGTAATTGCAAACAATTTCGTGCTCTAATTCTCGGCTTCAAAATGTTATCGATCGATAATGGAACATGGTGATCTTCTTACGTTTGATAGTACAACGCGGGCAGGCATCCTAACATGAGCTAGTTTTTGACCTTGGCATCCTAACGCTAAGCATCATATGACTATGTATCTTGCTCCACGTGTGTAACACCCTAAATTTTAACTATTTTCTAAAAATCACAAAAAATTTGAACTTTTCATTTTACAACTAAAATTTGAATTAATTAGAGCTATAATTAGGTATAAATTCTCTTGAATTTAAATTTTTTCAAAACTTTAAATTACACAAATAAATCTTATTGATTATTTAAGTGTTGTTTGGTTTTATAAGATTTATTTTGCTCATTTGTGCCTCTTTCAAATTCATTTTGAAATTCAAACTCAAATCCTTTCCTCGTAAATTATCAAACTTTTCCTTCCTTACGGGTCATTCATTTTCCATTTCTTCCCTCCGGCCCGGTCTCCTCCCTTTTTCCTTCCCTCTCGAGCTGCGGCCCGTTTCCTCTCCCTCCCCTCGGGCCACGCCTCGGCCCCTCCCTCTCTCCTGCGTGCGCCTTGACCCAACCCGCCCCGCGGCCGCCTCCCTTTGCCCTCTTTACGTTTCCGTGCGAAAAGCGCATTTCATGATTATGCCAACGCCGCCCCCTTTCTTCCTCCTCCGGCTTTTTGCCGCCCGTGCGCCATCGCCGCCGCCGTCGCTTGCCGCTTTCTCTGTCCGCTTCCTCATGTTGCCGCATACACGAGCCCCACCATCATAGCCCTAAGTCGAAGCCAAGCCTCGCATCCGACCCCCTATACACCTACTCGTCACGTCGCCCCCTCAGCCATATGCTATCGATGGCGTGAGAAGCTCCGTGCGGCCGCCTGGACGTGTCCCGTCCGCGCTACGCCCACGAGCACCACGCGCGCCGCATCATGCGAACGTGAACACCGGATCCTCTACCGCTTGCGTGTGCGCCATCTTGGGCCGTAGGGATATTTCCGAGCTCCGCTTGGGGAGCCGACATTGCGCGCCTATAAAAGGCCCCCGACCCTAGCCATGCTCTCTTTCCGCACCAAACATGGAAGGTCTATTTTCCCATCATCTTATGTTAATTGGGAAGCTTGTTCACCTGAAATACCTTCTGTGAGAGGATGCAAGGGAATTACTTACCTTCAGATTCATTGGGTAATCACGAGACAGACTCTCGATATCCACGAAAAAAAATCACGGGCTATTAAAAATAGCGTTTTGCGGTTTTCGCCGCTATTGGTGCTATAGCGCCGCTATTGGTGCTATAAGCGCCGCTATAGCGGTGCTATGGCCGCGCTATAGCGGCGGCTAAACAAAGTAGCATTAGGCGATTCTTTGCCGCTATATAGCGCTATTTGTTTACAAGTGACGAGGAAAAAAAATAAAAATCTATGCCAAGTTGATAACAGCCAATATAATCCATGAATTTTCAACATAATCCATGAGTTTCCAACATAATAACAGTATGTAGGTTGCTATTGCATCAATCAAAATTCAAAATCAAAAAATAAACACATAGAACAGGGGAGAAGAACTTGCCAATGCCAACTATTGGCCTGTTACGAAATAGCGGGAAAATAGCGGTGCTATGGCGCTATTCGCGTTTAGCGGCGAAATAGCGCGCAATAGCGCCAATAGCGCGAAAATTAGCAATATCGTCGCGGCGTTTCAATTGGCGCGCTATAGCGAAAGTTTTTCTTTTCTTAGAAAGTTTTTTTTCTCGAACACGCAAAAGATTTGCGCATCTTTGTATTTAAGCAAAAGGATTTTTACATAACGCGAAAGCGCGCGCTTGGGAGGGGATTTTGTTACATTATAGCTATGCGGGGAACAAAACTTTTAAGTAATCTATAACCCCTGTAAAGGGAACCCCCACTAGGGAGTTCTCTGGCCTGTGATGATGCCACGTCACCGGAAACTGATTTGAGGCGTTTCGAAACCCAGCCGTCGGTTCGTGAACTGAAGCATCCCGTACGTCAACCCGTCGTATATTCACGTTGGTAGCTCAGGAGTCAGGAGACCTCTCCGTTTCCAATCCAAAATAAATGCTGCCTTCCAAGGAAGCAAACGGTCCCAGCCCCCCGCAAAAGATAAATAAAAATCAAAGCCCCTAGGAGACGGAGACGGGAACGACGGGACGCCACAGCGGGGGGCCGCGGAAGACGAAGCCGAAAAATCAATCGCCCACAACAACGGCGGAGAAGATGAAGCTATGCATCCAGTCGCTGGCCAGGAAGCTCCCCTGCCGTCCCCGAAGCGTGACACCGTCCTCGACGGCGGGAAGACGAATAAGAAGCGTTCGCTGTCACGCGGCGAGACGCCATCGTTTGCGTCGACAACATCATCCTCCTCATCAGACGATGTGCCAGCACAGTCCTCCACCACGCCACGCTCCGTGCTTCTGACACCGACAGCAGCATCACCATCGTCGCCGCCGCTGCAGATCCCGCGACGTGAGCTGGAGGCCGTGCTACGGCGCCTGGGCCACGCCGAGCCCTCCGACAACGAACTCGACGCCGTGGCCGCGCAGCCACCGCAGCCGGGCGACGCGAACGCTGACCTCATGGAGGCGTTCCGCGTGTTCGCGACATCGATGGCCATGGACGCATCACCGCGCGCCGAGGAGCTCCGTTCTGTTCTGGAAGGCATACTTGGTGGTGGGCCTGACGCGTGCAGCCTCGACGACTGTCGTCGCATGCTCGGCGGCGTCGACGCTGATGGAGAACTGAGCTCTCTAGCCAAAAGCCCAAGACCCCAGGAGTAGGACACGTCCGGCGTCGTCGATGGTAGCAATGAGCATCGGGGAAGGTGGAGGCGCTCAACGATCAGGGCGGGCGTCTGCCACTGGAACTACGCACTGCAGCCTGCAGGTCTGCAGTTGCAGTTCGTCCACCGGGCCACCATTGCATTGCCAACATGCGCAGCTTCAGTGCTTCACCCAGGCCAACCGGCAGAGGGGACGATGACCGTAAATATGAACTAGCTGCCACCGCCGCTAAAGCCTGAAGGATGCACCAAGCTTCTGTTCCGGTTTTATCTTCAATCAATGACCGAGAAGCCTGAATCCATCTCCTAGGCATGCGAACAAATGGAAACTGCTACATCAACATGCCCGGTGCAGTCCCGTTTACATCAACCAAATTAGTAATTTATTATATTTGATTTCTACATCTCGCCTTTAAAATTCAATACCATTTTTTCCCTTTTATATTCTATCCTTCCTTATCAGACATTTATATTCTAAGGACTCGTTCGGTTGGTTCAGGTTTAGTTCCTGCCCTGAACCGATCCAAGCCAGGATCCAGTGAATCCAGCAGGATCCACTCATTCCTGTTCCTCTTGCAATCCTGACAGTATTCATTCCACCTCTTTAAAAAGTGGCATTCGGTTTGACCAGGAATCAAGCCATGGATTTGCACGGTTGGCATCCTCACCAGCTCAAAGACGTACACATGTGCACATAATGGCTGTGACTTAACATCAGACCCAAAGTGCTAATATCTTTAAACATGAAAATGGTTCCTAGATCCAAAACATAAATTACAATAACACCCAGAGTGCACACAAGTCCAAAGCATAATTGTGTAACCAATTTGAAAACATAAATATTCTATATTGTCAAAATCGGCGCCGAGTATCTTGGACTGCAACCATAGTTTTGCAGTCACCACCTCTTCCCTAATGGATCCTTGGCAACCTGAATGTTTGGAAAAACCAAAGTTCTGCGGTTAGCATTTTGCCTAAACACATACAGAGTATCTTGGACTAAAATATACCATCATACTCAAAGGTTATAACTTTTACACAAGATGCAGTAGTGAAAAGATAACAGACCTTATGTTTAGAAAATAAGATGCTCAGTGAGGAAGCAAGGAGCAGCAGGTTGGAAATAAAGTTGTAAAGCCTTGCACTTTGCATTGACAGTACTAACTACATAGGCATGGCAGGGCAGCCACCATTTTGCAATCATTGTTACACTTACATGCTTACAGTTGCAACCACAAATAAAAAAACTAAACTTACAGACTAAATTCAGTATTCAGTATTGACAGACTAAATCCAGTATTCAGTAATAATCAAGCCACACATCTTTGTTTTGCAAGGAAGCATGCATGTGCACTCATATAACTAACACATCAAGCCACACGATATCAACTACTAAAACTAAAGCAAAGACTCAGTTATAAAGCATGGATACAGAGATTCATGCAAAGTTTGATGACATAGTCAAACTTGAATATATGAATGTCTAAATTGATTGAAACCTAACACAGTGATGCTTGTATGATGTCAAATCAAGTAGCAAAAATATCTAGTAAAATCAAGTAGACTGACCTATCGAACATGGTAGTTACTAATAATTTGTCTGAGAAAAGAGCAGCCTTATCCTACAAATAAGGATGGCAAGCAGCAGGACTAGAATTCAGCTGCAGAATGCCCAGGACTACATACTGAGAAGTATGTAGTAACCTTTGGAAATTACCTAGTATTACCTAAGAGCAGGGTACTCCGATTGCCCATATCAGCTCAGCTGGTACGAGAGTCCCATTAGGAGCCTTTGTTCTACAAAGGAACCAGCATAGTTACATAAAGTACACAAATGGACATAAACCAAACCTGCTTCTAAATGACTCACTGCTACTACTTGTGCAGAGACGAACTTCGTCCAAAACAAAAAGGCCAGCCGAACACACAAACACACATATACTCCTATGTTGCTTGCTGCAGCATATAGCTAGTAACACTGAGCCAGCTTAGCTAGCTAGCAACAAAGCATGCTGTACATAGCTATAATTGAAAGACCAGATCTCACTGCATAAGATGCCTACTGCATAAGGAATTCCCATTCAATCTGATTTCGGACTTAGAAAAGGATTAAAAAAAATCAGATTAGATATACATGTATGATCAGAGTAAGCATACAGCAACTATTGAAAGACCATAAGAAGTACATTTTGTATCTAGAGATGCAAGTTCATTGTCCAGCAAACCCTATTGAAACAGGCAAAATTAGCCAGCTTTCGATCAACATAACAACCCTTATTATTCTTATAATTAGGACATCTGCACACAAGAGAGTCACTGCCCATTCAACTCTTATTACAGCACAATAGAAGTAACGAAAATCATCAGAATTTATAGATAGAGTAGTGTTGATTTATAGAGAACAACAGTCTATTCAGACAAGCACAGCACTTGCTTCCATAATATGAACATAGCCACGCCTACTACCTAGCTCCAATCAAACACAACAGATTAAATTAGAAAAAAGTCAGTATTGTGAAGACCAATCGGCAGCGCTGCCGACCCTTGGGATACCACTGCTCTCCTTCTTCTTGGCGCTTGCATCCACCACACTTTCTCCCCGGCGCTGCGCTCGCCATCCTGGAGTTCCTCCCCGGCGCTGCCCCAAGAACCAAGAACCCTAGACCTAGAGGAGAGGGGAAAGACGAGTGCTTTACCGGAGAGAAGGCAGCGTGGAGTGTGGACGTCGGATGGGAGGAGGTCGCCGTCGTCGGGCCGCCACGCCGTCTCCTCGCACTCGCACCGCCGCCCGCCGCCTCGGCTGTCCGAGCGTCTCGTGTTGTCGCCCGCCGCACGGATTGGAGCCTGGAGGTCGTAGGTCAGGATTTCTTCCGGGTCGAGAACGGTGGGAACGAGGCCAAACCGGGCCCGTTTCCAATCCGACCGGGCCGAAACGAACAACACTTCCAGGCCGGACCGGATTTCAAAACGGGCCATTTCGTTCCAGGCGGAACCGAGGCCGTTCGGGCCTGGAATGGCCTAACCGAACGAGGCCTAAGGTGGATATGATTTTTCTAATCCACCAGACATTTATTCTTATCTAATTCTCCAACGTATGTTGTCCATGTAATCCTGTAACATTTGCACGAGGGCAGAGATAGCAATCCATTATGAATAAACAATGATACAAATACAAACCATTTTTTTTAAATACAAGCCTTTGTCATATGGCGATGTCTTCCATCTAAAAGAATCACCCATTAGAATATGTTCTCTTTTTTGGCCGAGCGAATAAAATAATATGTTCTTTTATCCATGGGAATTTTAGAATTAACTGTAAATTCTACATCAATTATCTCTAATTCTCATAGAAACACGTGAAAAAAAAAATCTATTGCATTCCTGCGGCAACAACGCGGGGAATACTCCTACGTTGTCAACAATCCAACATGTCTAAATATTACTGTTTGAAGTTTTTTAATCTTGGAGTTTAACACATAAGGTTAAATAATCGTTATGCCAATGAGTATATACTCTATTTCATGCATTCAAATTTGTTGTTACTGACTTTGTTTCAAACATGCACAAAGTAATCCTGATAAATGGCTACTTGCGAAAAAATTAAAATACCCCAGCCGGCCCGTCGCAACGCGCGGGGTATCCTCCTGGTATGAGGAACATGTAAGCAAGTTTTATGAAGCTGTGCACATGCCAAAGCTATTGCAGAACAAGATATGCCTTTTCACTGTTTTTTCAGTGTTTGTTTGTGCCTTCTGTTGCGCACCTTATATTCTGGATGAAGATGGCATGAATAGGCGTGACGTGTGCACCACATTTTGGTGCGGGTTTATCCCCTATACTCCGGAAGCTAAGTGGATATGGTGTTATATTTCCGAGAGGATTGAGAAAGCTAAGAGGGCTGCACACACCGAGTGCTGTTAACGTCGCTGTGGGGAAGGGCATCCTGAAGGAGATAAAAAAGCTCACCAGTTGCGCCGGTTAGCAGTGAGCAGCATCAACAAAAAAAATTGTCAAGAGTTCTGCTCCACCCTAGATGATCTCAGCAGCCTGGAATCATTGACAGTGCATTCAGCGGGAGAGCCAGGTTTTCATGGCTGCTTGGATGGCGTGTCCTCGCCCCTAACAAGCCACCAGAGCCTCAAGCTGGCCGTCAGTGTGGTCAAATTGCCGGGATGGATAGAGGGGCTCCGCAATCTTGTGAAGTTGAAGCTTGAAAAGATCAAGCTATCAGAGTTGGATGCCACCATACAAGTCCTTGGCAAGCTACGAAACCTGTCCATCCTACGTCTTTTGAAGGACTCATTCGAGGGTGGAGATCTCGGCCTCGCTTTCCATCGGGAAGCATTCCCGAGTCTGATGGTTCTGCAGTTGTTTTGCATACGTGGCCTCAGGTTGGTGGATTTTGCACGAGAATCAACGCCAAAGCTTGAGCTACTGCGTTTTGTTGCTTTTCCCAGTGATGTGAGTGACTGAGTGGCCGGATGTTTTCTGGGCTAGCATCGCTCCCAAGGCTCAAGGAATTCGCGATGGACAACGATGACTACAACGAGGACTTCGTGAAGGACGTGCAGGACCAGCTTGCCGTGAACCCGAAACGACCCCGGCCGTTCTGAAGAGGTGGTGGGCGCTTCTAAGGTCGTCCAGAGTTGTCGACTGATGGAGCCGAGGACACTGGACGTGGCGGTTGTGCCGCCTCTGTGCCATCTCTGAGCCCTTTCTCTTTCTTTATTATGTTACGTTGATGTGTGCAAAATAATTGCCAGATTTTTTTTTTTTTAGACGACATCCCCGATTTCCGCGAAGAGAAATCCACGGAATGAAGAATAACATGATAGTCTACAACGGATCATTCCATCACATTATTCGAATTACAGTCAATTACAAGCCATACTTCGAATAAAAAGAGTACAAATAGAAGAGTTTACAATTATTACATCGCCACTTGGCGAAAAAATATCGAGTCACCAAAGCATCGAACAGCTATGGAAGGCGGAAACAAGTCGCGAAAGCATCTTCATCCATCACCAGCTTGAGTGTAGGCACGAAACCATCTAATCCATCTTTGCTGAAGTCCGTCTTGAAACCTAAAACTTGATTTTCAGTACAATGCGTACTGGCTACTGTATCCCACCATATGCATTTGCTTTGCTTTGTGGTGTTTTGTGGAATGAAAAGGGTATATCAAGAGGCCTATATATGGCTGTAGTTTCCTATGCAATTATAAACAAATTTTATAATATTAGTAATCAAGTTTTATTCTCATTCTCATCATCACACCAATCCCAATCTCCAACACCATACACATCTCACAGCTCACACTCTCGCTTAGCGACAAGGGACGACTCGGCTCCTCCTGCCTTGCCCTAATCAGCTCTCGACCCTCAAGCTCTCGGCCGTAACTCCTCTCGGGGTAGAAAATAAAGGACATCTCTCACTATTCAAAGAAGCGTGGGTCGAGGGAAGAAACATACCATAAGTGGCGCACACCCAAAGGCGATCCGGGCTCAAAAGCCGGCGCACACCTAAAGTAGTCGGGCCTAAGATATGATATAACCATGCGGGAGGCGGGACAATACGTATTGATTCATCAACTCGCAAAGCGTGTACACCCGTAACCACAAGATAGCCATCATCGGCGGTGCCCCCGCCTAAGCTATAACGGAGACCTCCTAGTCGGGACCGATGCCACCCTACCACTCAGCCACAGGAAGCCCCGGGGTACCCAGGGACCGAGGCTGTGTGAGCGTAGTACCGGGGCCCTTTCGTGGTAACTATCTTTGTCTCGAGAGGGTGTGGGTCTCGGCACCCGTACCTCCCACAGTAACACTATACGCTAACCTCCAAGTAGGTATGGCACCGCCTAACTAAAAGGGGCAATCCGTCCCCGCCCATTCAGTGCAGTGGTGTGCACTAAACATTCCCTAGGGGCGGTTCTGCGAGACAAGTCCTTAGGTAGGACCCGGACAAGACATCTCCATGTATGGGAACTCGCATTCCCTATGCCCTTAGAGCACCTCCACCCGGACTTCATCCCATTACAAGATTCGACCCGGGACCTTCACACCGTGCGCAATTACCGCCCACGGGTAGCCAAGCATGGAAATGCCCGAAGCATTCCCGGCAAGACTCGTCCTCGCGACTCGTCGTAGATCTGCTGGTTCACACAACCCTCACCAACACACACCCAAGACACACGCAGAGTCTCACTCACCAGGTATCACAAGTCCACTTTCCGGCACATATACTCCAGTTCTCATATATATACACGTAAGTGAAGTATAGCATAGATAGCAGTAATAATGTGATAAGCGCGTGTCTAAGCTAACAGCGGGTATGCAGGTGATGGGTTGCGGCAAGGTAGAGGCTTCACAAGTAATCTAATCATGCAACCTAGCACAAAGTATTGCAACAAAATGTAAAGCGCTAGCAATCTAACATGGCATGTCTAATAGGATCTACGATGGTGGGTGGGGAGTAGCACCTGCGAGGTCGTCTGTCAAGTCGTCCACGTTCTCTGGGTCATCCTTCTCGGGCAACTCCTCCTCTGGGATTGAAAACGTAACGTAAAGTCGCGATAAGCGACTCCTATAGAGGTCCACAAAGAAGCAATAGAAATTTAAAAGATCCAAATGCACTCATTGATAACCCTATGACGTAGAGCTCGATTTTAATTAGAAAAAATTGGACTCTTGTTTCATAATTTTTCGAGTTCGTATGAATATTCTACGAATTTCTAAAGTTTAAATCATATTTCAAAAAAAGAATATGGGTGAGAGAAAAATCGGTGACACGTGGCACTTCTTGATTGGTCTAGGCGGCAACAGTCCCTTCTGGCGGGGGTCGGTGGCGTCATCGATGGCGTCACGAGGACATCATCGCCGGCGTCGCGGGTCTAAATTTGGGTGGCCGACAAGTGGAGTCCACCGCTATTGTGGGTGGGTGCGGAGTGCGGTCCGGCGGTCCGCTCAATGACGGTGGGTCCAAGTCAACCGTTGACTAGTCAGCGGTCAATGTTATTTGGCTTTGGCCCGGGCTCGAATGGGCGATCATGGGCCTAGATATGGGCGGGTTGGGCCACCGGCCCCGAACACGTGTCGTGCATATGGCCCGGCCACGTGGCTCCTTTGGGCCTCTATTGGGGGCGTGGTTCACGTGGGCAACTTCGGGGGTGGTCCACGGTGGATTAGGCTGTGTGGTCTTTGGACCATACTTAGGTTCCATGGTGAACCGGTTGTATCGCGCCGGGCACCGCGCGGTTCACGGTGCACCCGGTGCACGCAGGGACGGTTTGGGGGCTCTGGCTCCTCTGTTTCTTTCCCCGGCGGAGCATCCGCCCGCAGCGAGGTCAAGCCGTAGAGCAGCACTAGGTTATTGGTGGCTCCTAGGGTCTCTTTGTCTTTGCTTGGACATGGTGGTCATGGCAAGGAGCTCAAGGTAGTGGATCGGTGCGTCGGCGGGGCTTAGCCACGGCGATGGCGGGCCGTCTGCCGGCGGCTAGTGGTGAGGCGGTTGTGGCTTATACCAAGGCCAAAGGTGGCCCTTTTCATGCGATTGGCATCACGTGCAAAGGCGTAGAAGGCGGGCGCGGTGACCAAGCCCACCGCGGAGTCCACGCAGCGGCTAGGGCGCAGCGGCGCTCCGGCGAGCTCGCGAACCCAGCGAATCGGGCCAAGGTCGGGGCTTTTCTGCTATCTGACTAGGCGGCTGGGTGAAGCGGCTCTAGGCGAGGCTTGCGGTCTTCTATCGCCCAGCGTGGGGGCTAGGGGCGGTGAGGATGTGCGCGGCACGGTGGCAGCCATGGCGCGACATGGAAAACACGGTGGTGCAGCGGACGGACACAAGCGAGGCTCCCGGGGTTTTCCCCTACCTTCACTGGCGCAAGATCGTCCTAGACCGGCGGGGCCCGAGGTGAAGGTCTCCCTTCCTCTTCTTCCCCCTTTTCCTCCTTTGTTCTATCCCACGCGGCGGCGCTTCTTTTGGCGGGGACGGTGGTGAGAGCGGCCCAGCTCCACCGGGGGGTCGCGGTAGCACCCCTCCTTCGATTGGGCTCTCGGGCTGATGCACCGTGGTGGCGTCGACGGCTAAAAGGGCGCGGCGGGGGTCGTTCAACGCGAACGCGCATCGGCGCTCCGGCGCCCGCGGGGTCACGTCGCCCGTGGCCAAGGTGAGGCCTCTCGCCCACGAAAAGGGCGGCTAGGTGTGTAAGGCTCGGGCGAATCTCGGCGGCCTAATCTCGCGGCGCGAGGTGACCGCATACGGTGAGGGTGGCCATGCCATGGTCGGTGCCTGGCGCGTCACCGTGGCGGTGGAACAGAGGACCCGGCGGCTAGGGCTCCTAGAGCCTAAAAGGTGGAAGCTTGGGGTGTTCTACAGCGAGGCAAAGATAGTGGTGGCGGTCCGGTGGCCATCTAGCTGCCGACGACGACCTAAATTGACGGCGGAGTCCACAAGCGACACCCGGCCACGGGCGGCGCTCCGGCACAGCGGCTTCCTCTAATAATAGCCAAAGGCGGGGCCTTTTTGGCAAAACAAGGCTGTGGCTAGGCTTGGCGGGTCTAGGCGGAGCTCCATGGCATGTCCTTGACGAGCGAGGCGGCCGGAGTTGCTTGTGAGCGGCTGGGCCATGGCGGTGCCCCGGCCATGGCTAGCTTCGGCGTGGTGGCAACAGCGCGCGCGTTCGAGCACCTAGGGCTCGGGAAGGTGGTGCCTTGGCTGTCCTAGGTGCGTGCGTGTGCAAGGAAGCTAGCTAAGCATCTAGAGGCTCGCACTTGGGCCTCTAGGGCGGCGGAACACGGCGGCTTTCCGGCGACTAACTATGACGGCAAGCATGGCATGAAAGGAGAATGGCAAGATCGGTCGGGTGCTCACCGTGGGTTGGTTGCGGCGGCGGGGAGGCGTAGCAGCGTGGTCGGCTGTGCAGGTCGGCAGGTGCATCGGTGTCGCCGACCAGGTCGTCGTCCTCCGCTCCGGCGTGTGGAACGGCGGCGGACGGCGATGTCGGCTCCGGTTCTCTTTCCCCGTCTCCTTTCTTCCCCTCTCCTTCTCCTCTTCTCCTTTGGTTTCTTGGGGTTTGGGCACGAGATGAGCCACCGAGGTGGCGGCGGGGTGATGGGGAACCTAGAGGCTCGGGGTTCCTCTTTTTATAGGGTAGCGGCGACTATGGCATGTGGCAGCTAGCGGTTTGGGGCCGGGAGGTGAATCCAACGGCGAACATCGCTTGGGCGAGGATCGAGGGTCGAGAGGTGCTCGGATGTGCGCGGTGCCCTTGAATTCGAGCGCGAGAGGGGGCACGGTCCGCGGCGCGGCGGCGGCATGGGTGCGCTCCGCACGGGCGGTCACGCCAGAGTCGGTCCGCGGTCGGCGAGTGGGGACGCGGATCGCGAACGTGGACGCGCATATCCGGCAGGTTCGAGATGAGCGTGCGGCTAGGATTGACGTGGCCGCTGGGATTCCCTCCCTCGCCAGCGCGGCTTTGCTTTGCTGCAAAAAGCGAGAGGATGCGAGAGAGGGGGACCGAGGGGCGGCGGGATGACAAGTCGGCCCCACCGGTTGGCGGCTCGCGGCGGTGGGCGACTTGCGGCTATGGCTTGGGCTAGGCCTCTTTGGGCCGGCTCGCGCCCGGCCTCACGCCGTGGCGAGTGGGAAAAGGTGGGGGGCGGGCTGGGCTGGCTAGACCGAGGCCGGATTGGCCTCTCCCTCTTCTCTCCTCTAATTCTTTCTCTTTTCTTTTTCTCCTTTCTTCATTTCTAGTATAATTTTCTTATTTCTAATTCTAGTTAGGCCATGGCACCTAGGTTGGTATACATGTGTTGCCAAGCATGTACACCTCCTAGTCGGGTCCACTAGGGGTCACTTAGGGTATTAGGGTTCAATCCAATGGTTGGCAACACAAACATGATTGGTTTATTAAATAAAAGGTTTATTGATTTTAATTCACCATATGAAATCATAAAACCCAAATCACAAGCTGATTAATGTGCAAATGCTCACTCAAGCTATTTAGGGTCTACTTGTGCAACTACAAGGTGGCTCCCTAGCATGTCACACACCAAACATAGGTTCCTTTGCAAAAAATTTTGTTAGTTGTGATTTTTTTGGCGTTTGGGTTTTTAGGGTTGTTACAACGCCTAGGCGCGTTTGTCACAAAATAATTGCCAGATATCATTGGAACATAATGTTTATTAACTTCAGTCGAGTAATTGCATTACAATTATTGGTTCTGTATTACGGCGAATTGTACGAGTCACTTTCGTTAAGGTGCATATTACCAATCTTTATTTTCCTCTTGCAGTATGACCTTGCTGTACTTACAATTTAAGCAGAATATTTATTTCCGACTAAATTTGTCCAGCATGTGGTTCAGTCAGACAGCCGAGCTGTCAAAACAACTAGGCCTCTAGTCTCAGAGAGAAAAAAAAAATTGACAAATTGACGATGACGAAGCAGAGCTGGGCTGTTCATTGTCGTTGATGCCAAGTATACGTAGTACTTTGGCTCAAAAAAAAAAAGGGTATACGTGGTACTAATGTACTATTATTTCGTTTTGGAACAACAAGGTTGTATCCTTGACTCTGTAATCATTTGTTTCCCTTTTCCTAGCAAATTACTAAATTTGCCACCATTGTTTTTTTTTTTCCCTGCAAGCAATGTTGCAGCTCCCGTACGTCCCTGTCAACTGTCATCATATATATACACATAAAAAGTGCACATTATATGCCACATTAGAACCAGTGCGGCACAGCGGCAGTATCATTGCAATTTGCAGCACCCAAGGCACTGATCACCAATACGTACATACCTGCTTGCTTCATCTTCTAGTTTGTTGTAAAACTAAAGTTGTTGATGCCATATTTAAGCGGACAAAACAGAGCAGACAGGATGATATGAAAGAGAGCAGAGGCTGCTCATGACCGTGCTTGCTAGGGATTAGGATTACTCTACTTCCAAACGATGCTCGAATCGAATGCAGTTGAAAATTGAAATGTCTGGATGGATGATGAACGTGCTGGCACAAAGCAGGGGAATTTAGCGCCATCGTCAGAGTACACTCGAAAGCTGAAACGTGAAGCGGGGAGCTCGAGTGCTTTGTGATATAGACATATAGTTAAGGGAAACAAGATGGACTTTTTTTTTTTTTTTTTTTCTCCTTGGATGGGAAGATAACAGAGTCCAGTTAGGATGGCCCTAGCACATGTCCGACCAGGCCCGTCAGCGGTCAGTTGAATCACCTCATCCGCTGCCGAGCACCGCGGCTGCAATGGCGTTTTCCCATTGCCAGTCCCTGCACTCCCTGCTCCCTGACGGACCAACTGCACGTACCTTGTGCCGCCACCTCTTCTCTTCCTCCACGTGACAAAGCCTATGCAGACAGATGGTTTCTTTAGAAGAAAGTGGTTTTGTTTTGTTTTTTTTTGCCACTTGGTTTGGTTTTGCCACTTCTCTAAAGCATAGGAGGTAGGAGTTCAGCATGACTGATCTCTAGCGCCAACTTGGTGTAGAAGAAAAACTCCCATGTAGCTCACAAGAAAAAGAAAGTCAAGAGTGTTGTTAAGCCTAAAGTTGCAACCTTTAAGAAGAAGAACAAAGAAAAGGGTGCTTATTTTGTCTGCGGTGCCACTAACCACTAGGCAAAGGAGTGCCCAGACCGCAAGGACAAGGCAAAGAAGACAGCCAACATGGTCATTAGTGAAGCTAGAGGATCTAGGTATGGTAATTATTTACTTACAATTCTTTCAGTTTGTCTCTCGCTAGATTGGTGGATTGACACAGGAGCTAATATTCATGTATGTGCTGACATTTCTTTGTTCTCATCTTACCAGGACAGGCGAGGTTCCTCCTTGTTGATGGAAAATAGTACGCATGCTGTTGTACATGGTGTTGGTACTGTCAATCTGAAGTTTACTTCGGGAAAGATCGTGCAGCTGAAGAACGTGCAGCATGTCCCCTCCATCAAGAAGAATCTCGTCAGCGCGAGTACTACGTAGAGATGGTTTTAAGCTTGCATTTAAGTCCAATAAATGTGTTGTATCCAAGTACGGAACTTTTATGGTAAGGGCTATGAGAACGGAGGCTTGTTCCGTTTCTCTTTGATGGATTCATGTAACAAATCTGTGAACCATGTGAGACATGATGATGATTCAGATATCTGCCACTCACGACTATGTCATATTAATTTTGGTTGTTTGATGCGCTTAGCTAATATGAGTTTAATCCCCTAAATTTGATTTGGTCAAAGGATCTAAATGCCATGCTTGTGTGCAAGCTAAACAATCTCGCAAACCGCACAAGGCTGTGAAAGAGGCGAGAAATTTGGCACCACTAGATCTTATTCATTCCGATTTATGCGAAATGAATGGCATATTGACCAAAGGAGGAAAAAGATACTTCATGACTCTTATCTATGATTGTACCAGATTTTGCTACGTATGCTTGCTAAACACTAAAGATGAAGCATAACATTACTTTAAAATCTATAAAGCTGAAGTTGAAAATCAACTCAAGAAGAAAATCAAACGGTTACTGTCTGATCGTGGGGAGAATACTTCCACCAGCATCAGGACAATTCCTTCTATCAACAAAGAAACGCCTCATCCCTAAATCAAAACTGCAAGAAATTGGCATTCATAAGCGCATGGTCATAGATCATCCATCTAATTTAACCCCAGCATATTACATAGCTAAAATTAGTGAAATTACCTTTTTGCCTCAGCCTCCTCCGCTCGGCCATTTGCAATGTTTGTTCAAATTGCAAACTCAGAACTTTTGAAGCAGCACCCACTCCAGTAGGGCAGCAGGCGATGTCCAGCAGAGCTGTAGGCGGCATTTGTAAGGTTGGGAACTTGGGCTTAGTATCGCCCATCGCTGGCTCTACCTCGCCGAACGCCGGTCACACCCTTGCCTTGTGCTCACAAGCAGCAGCAGCTCGGAGAGGACAAATGACAAATCCTTTAGGCCCCGTTCGGTTACACAAAAATCAGGCCAGGAATTATTCCAAGTAACCAAGCTTATACAAATTTAGCTAGCATTCCGGTCAGGAATTTTTCCAGGTGATCATTCCGCCTCAAACGAACGAGGCCTTAGCTTGGATTGAAGACGGTAAAAGAGGCAGACAGAGGTAATGTAGGAGAGTTGGCTGACCAGTTGGGGTGAGATCGGCGCACGGCGCGTCGTTTCAGCCTCCCCACGGAGTAATGGTGCCCCCTCAGTCTCGCTTGCCAATGAAGCGCCGCCGCTCCTCGAGCGCTTCGCTTCGGTGTTTATCAGTTTCCCGTGAATCACAGCGATACGTGAAGCCGTGGCGGCGCCCCTTCCATCCAACCTTCATCATGTGTACTGGACCCTTGGGCCTAAAGTGCAAGTTGCAGGGGAGCCCATCCAGAGAGTCTGGCTCAAACTATATGATTGCACCAATGAAGCCTGGCTAAAGCTACCATGACATACGGGTGCAATCATGATGCACCCAATAGTCATCACACATGTAAGAAATATGATCCATCCAACATTGGCCGACCCAGGATTTCACCGTAGGATATGCCACAAAGAAAATTTTACCTGTAAATTAGTAAAATATGTTTAGCAATTCGGTAAATAACTATAAATTTGCTCCACAACTAGGTATATAAATAATATAATAAGTCATAAATTCAGCAATTAATCTCATGCATAAAAAGAATCCTACAATATACTATTTGTTATGGCCTACGCCTCTAAGGGATATGTACGTCTTGATTATATCCTGTCATCAACTTTGGAAAAGTCTTGATTATATCCTCTCATCAACTTTGAAAGAGACAACCCCATCCTCTCATCAACTTTAAAATACATGATTGGGTTGGCCATTATTGAATAATTAGATAATTTTCAAATAGAAACAGTAAAATAAAATCTTATGTTACTTATTGGAGGCTCCAACCAACCTCCATATTAATCTTCACGGGAGGTGCTAGGGAAAAAAGACATCCCATAAATACTCATAAAAATTAGAAACACGTGACCTTTAATTTGGTAGACAATAATAAACAAATGTGAATAATAATCATACATCTATTCTGTTTTTTTTTAAAAAAAACCACCTCACGCATTATAAAAATGTATATAGTAACCCTCTAAATTTGCATCTAATATCCACCTTTATCATTATGAGAGATAATTTTAAATAACCACCTAATTTTGATTCTAAATTACACACGTTATGAAAGATATGCAAAGTAACCCCAAATTTGCTTTTAAATTTCCCAATTTGTCATCATGAAATTAAAGATATGTGCACTAACCCAAGTTAATTTGCATTTTAATTACTCAAGTATGTTGCTATAAAAATAAAATACCAACATAAGCTATTAAGGAAAATAATTCAACAACGATAAAGCATGATATATGTGTTTCTCTAAATTACATATTCCACCACTTTGTTAAATTAAAATGAAGTTCAAATTTTATGTAGCCAATATAACCATACATTAATATAAATATTTGTTTTGATAGTTTATTAATAATCTATTACAATAAATTCTATAATTTGTTATAATTTACATAAATTTCTATACTTTAATGCTTGATGATCATGAGCCTAGTCATCTATAACCCCTATAAAGAAGCTCCCCACTAGGGAGTTCTCTACACACATGGGGGTATCCACGTAGGCATCCCTCCCAAAAAAAAAAAAGTTTAGCAGTTTCTCTCCTGTCTACGCCGTATGCACCCTCTTCCATCGGTTAATACAAAAAATCATGAGACGTCTATATATAGGGATTCTTTTTATGCCTTTTACGTTCGATCGAAGTATTGATCATGTGACTTCTTTTATAAGCCTTCCTATGGTGGTACTTCTTGACTATTTTTTTCAAATTAGAGTATAGAGTATTGTTCAAATTATAAGACACAATATGGATAAAGCAAATGACCTGTGCAACATTTCCTTTACCGTGATGACATCTTTTGTTTACCATGCCAGTGTGGTGGTTGGATTGGCAATAGACAATAATGGTAGATGCTTGTGCGCATATGATTAGGGTCACCAGAAGTTAATTCACCTAGAAAACCTTATAATTTAAAAAGAAAAAAGTTGATTGCTTCCATACCTTACGTGTTTCAGAAATCAGAAGGGATGTTGTAGTAGCTAAAAAAGAACACACCATGTCTATATTCTGACGAGATGGAAAAGCTTGATTTCCTTTTTTTAGAATATCATGGCTATCTTCATGGGAGAAAAATTATATTCCATCATATCCAATTTTAAAAATATAAATTAGAAAGACCAATTTTCTAATTATCGTTTTTTAACTAAAATCTTAAATTTGAACAAATTGGTCTTTGGGACTGTTACACATTTGGATGAGGAGTACCCTGAGTTAGTTGATGAAGCAAATCAGATTTTTGAGGAAGTGCAATGGACTTCCTCAAGCAATAGTCACATTGGGTGGTTTCTTAGCGAAGCAACCAAAAACTCTCACACAGTGGAGAAAATTTAATGAGCATATTAATGCTGAGCTGGTGATGAATATGGAGCTAAGCATACCAAATGCCCACATTTAAAGCTATGAAGGCTTACCTTGTCACCTCAAGTCTTGTTTCTTATATATGTCCATCTTTCCTAAAGACTACAATATCGGTCGGAGCCGCTTGGTGTGACGATGGATTGCAGCGGGTTATTCAAATGAGGTGCGTGGCAAGTCCTTGGAAGAAATAGTTGATGACTACTTCATGGAACTCATTGATAGAGGCGTGATCCTACTAGTTGAGAAACAAATTCCTATTAGGAAAGGAATCGAGTCTTGTCAACTCCACAATCTCATGCGTGAAAATAGCATCTCAAAGTCAATGGATGAAAATCTTGTTTTTAGACTAGAGGAAGGTTGCAGTAGCTCAAATGCACTTGCCAAGATTTGTCATGTTGCCATGAGTAGCAATTGGGAGGGCGATAAGTGTGAGTTTGAGAGTGCAGCGAGACTTGTCTCACGTATAGTGATTAACAATAATATTTGGAAATGTGAGGCCATTTTTCATTTCGACAAGATGAGGTTGCTATGTGTCTTTGGACTTGGAAGGTACGTCAGGTTTAGTTGATCATCACCTTGGGCACATAGGAGGCTCGTTCATCTAAAGTATATTTCTCTAAGGAGATGTGGTGACATCTATCACCCGATTCATGGGGTAACCTTAGGCAATTGCAAACACTAGATATGAAAGGAACACCCATATGCATCCTGCCGAAAACCATCATCGAGCTTACTAAGCTACAATGTCTTTTTTGGCGGGGATTTGAGCCCCTTTTTGTGTTGACTCGGATGAAAGACTACCGGATGAACTGGCAATGCTTTTGTGGGGCATGTTTTGCGCCTAAGCTTCTAAAGGATGTCGAGGGGATGCAAGGTGATCCAAATAGGCATGACGTGTACACTTTCTCGGCGCCACATTGTGTTTCCTACTTTAGCATCGAGGAGACTAAATCCATATGGTGTTGTAGTGCCAAGAGGTATTGGGAAGTTGAAAGTCGTACGCACACTGGGTATCGTGAACATCGTAGGCAGTGGAAAATCTATCCTATGAGACATAAGAAAGCTCACCCAATTGCGCAAGTTAGCTGTGACAGGCATTAATCAGAATAACTATGAAGAGCTCTCTTCCACTCTTGCTGATCTTAGCCGCCTGGAATCGTTGTCAATGAGATCAATTCATGAATCGGGTTTACATGACTTCTTGGATGATGTGTCCTCATCACTTCCAAAAACACTGTAGAGCCTCAAGTTGAGAGGCACCCATGTCAAATTACCAGAATGGATCGGGGGATTCCAGAGTCTTGTGAAGTTGGTGCTAGAGATGACCAAGCTAACGGATTGTGATGCCACTATGCAAGTCCTTGGCAAGCTACCAAACTTGGGTGTCCTGCGCCTGTTGGAATCATTCAATGAGTGTAAAGAGCTCCGTCTCAGGGCTGTCATCTCTCCGTAGCCTCAAGGAAGTTGTCATCAAGCAGCTTTGCAGTGACGAGCTGATGGGAAGCGTGCGGGATCAGGTTTCCAGGAATCCAAATAACCCCGTTTTGAAGTCGAAGTGAGCTGCGTGCGTAGGGTAAGCACGTACCTAGTCAACCAATTGAATTGAAGCGAGGTACTCCTTTGGGTTCGCTGCTCCCCTCTCTTTTGAGTACAAAATTAAACTTTGCGTCTGGTTGTTTTTCATTTCAATCCATATATGGGCAATGCTAAGGTACAAACTTTACCTCCTAAGAGGTAATATTTCAAATCAATCTAAGCCATTGATTTTTTTCTCATTTTCTCAATTACTTAATAAATTAAAAAAATCTAGAAAAATAAAATAAGATGTCCCCATGTCCCCAAATGACAGGAGGGAATTAGTTAACAAAATAAGATATCCGTCGCCGATCCAGCCATCTTCGAGCCAGGTGCACCACGTACACGCTAACCACACACATATGCTAACCACTCATGTAACATGGGCATGGACACGGTCACGAGTCACGACACACACACCTGGCCATGTACACACACGCATTAGTCACATACGCACACACACTACACAACGCCTAACGCCACACACCGTATATAAAGTGTATAACCAAGTACGCACACACTATTTGTCAAAATAAACGCACACACACTGCACCGACTAATCATGTACGCACACACTGCACAGACTAATCACGTACGTCCACGGTGACACACGCTAATCACGTACGTACACATGCAAATCAAGTGTATAAAGTTACATACAAAATAATATGGTAATATAAATATATGAAGTCCAACGTTATAACATTGAAAAGATTTGCCATATAGAGATCACGCATGCATTGATCAAATCTAGAAAAATATTTTTTATTCAAATCTTTCCTTCTTTATCCTATTTTATAAATAATAAATATACATATGAACTATTACTTTTAGGAGGTAATAGTTCATCGTGACCATCCGATTGATATATATATATATATATATATATATATATATATATATATATATATATATATATATATATATATATATATATATATATATATATATATATATATATATATATATATATATACACACCCAGGGCGTAGTTACTCCCTGCTCCAGGGCACACACGGGAGGCGGAGGCCGGCCAGCCAGTTAGCTTAACGGGTGAAAAAACTTTGACCGGTTTAAGTATATACAAATTAAAAAATCAGCGTACGTCCCGCAGAATAATTAGCGTGGAAAGCGGATCTACCTAATGATGGACTGACTATATATCGTACGCACACATGGCTGACAATTGTATTTCTCTCTCGCATCTTTCCAGGACGGTAGGCGGCGGCTCATCCGCCGGTGGATTTCTCCTAGCAGCGGCTGCCACTTCCTCTAGCTGCGGCGACGGCGAGCGTCCTACCGGCGACGTCGATGGCGGCGGTGTGGGCCCTCCACCATCGGCTAGCATCACGCGGCGGCGCCGGCCGTGATTTGGTCCGTGCCCCTTCCACTCCGATGGTGGCGGCGGCGGGCTGGCACAACCACCGTGGCCCCTAGCGGCGCGCGGCCTGACCCACTGGCACGACGGCCTCGGTGCTGAAGAACGGTGACCGCAGGCTGTGCTGTGCCTGCGTGCGTTTCTCTGCAACGCCAATATCCAGATGCAGACGGCGGCCATTCAACGACGGCCACACCAGGATCTCCATACGCAAAGCCATTCAACTATCGGCACCTCTGTACCCCTTCTCTCGCATGTGTTTGTTGGTGAGTATTCCTTTTAGATCGATCATTTTGATTCTCTTTTTTTCTTCTAATCTGGGTGTACCAATATGGTGAGTATAACTTTCAGATTGATTATTTTATTTTCTTCTTCCAATATGGTTGCAGCATATCACCATCCTGGTTTCTTGTAATCATGTATGGAAAAATTAAAGAACACACCAATCTCATGGCGACGGCGGCTGGACGCATGGATTGCATGTTCGGCTAGCAGTCTTTCTTGGCAGCATGCGTGGCAGCTTTGGCCGGTGTACATACTGTTTTTTAAAAATCTATAAAAGGATGCATAAATACTCCTCATGAAAATTATGCATACATACTCGTTTATAAAAAAAAAGTATGAATAAATACTCCCTTATAGAAAAGTATGCATACATACTTCTTTTTAAAAAGTATGCATAAATACTCCGTTTAAAAATATATGTGCGTATATACTCTATTGATGCATACCAGCGTACTATTTTCTAATTGATGCATACCAGCGTACTACTATTTTCTAAAAGCAGTATGTATTTGTTGAAAAAAAATAGACGCATATACTCTTTAGATGCATACGAGTGTATACTATTTTAACTCCTACATGCACCGTACGGGAGGCAAATTTAAATAACGTGCGCGTTTGACGGAACTGGCGGGTCTGGCTGTATCATCCTGTAGCGCTAGCTGGCTGCCGTACTCTTCATATTGCGGTGGGTGTAGATACTCCTGGGTGTATAGAGAGTGCACCCTATATATATATATATATATATATATTAGATTATTAAATTTAGATAAATAGAAATACGAAAGCCTATCTAGAAGAGACAAATCACTCTAAGTAGTAAATAGAGACATAAGACCTTTAGGGCTTATGGACAAAAATAACAGGAGGATGTGAAAATATTGAAATATTAGAAGAAATGATAGATGTAGAAAGAGATCTCGAAAGATATCGAGAAAAATACCTTAAGAAAAATAAGACCTCAACAAATATATCAAATGGGTTGGTTTAAAAATAAAAATGGGCTATATAGAATATCAAGAGAAGTAGAATTAAGTGTTTTAAATAATCTGTTCAATTAAATATAGTTAATAAACAAATTGAGAATGGATTAAAATACTTTGGATATAAATATATACACCAAGGAATGTATATCATAGGAATTATAGGTATGACAAGGAAGAAATTAGGAGCAAAGGTTTTAATAACTTTGTTAGATAAAAGATGAGATTCAGTAAATAAAGCAAGCATTAGGATTTTTAGAAGGTGATATGAATGAAAATATGCTAATAACATATATAGCTCAGATTTATTAATGCCAAGAAAAGAATTTATAGATAAAATGACTTTTGGATTTCAGACCAAAAGGCTATGAAGATTTTAAAGGAACAAATTTATTAGTAAGTATAGAATTTTTAGGAAGGTTAACTAATAGAAGTGGTACAAAATATAAAATAAATGTGAATAATGTGATTGAAAGTATGCAGTCTAAAGGAATAAAATTTATGAGCCCATCGAAGATAAGTTCTGAAGAAAGAGCAGGAGAAAAGTAGAATATAAGTGTTTTAATAGAACCAAAAGTTTTAAAACAACCTAAAGACTATATAAGTTATGAAAGTAAAGAAGGTTCAACTAGTATTAGGTTTGTAGGTTATGAAGATAGAAGTCTAGATGACTTAGAAACATCCAGTTCAGAAGTAAAATCAGTAGAAAATAGAAGAAATAGTGTATGTGAATTTATGGAAAATTTATATATAGATAGTGAAATAAAACATTATAAGCGAGAAGTTAAAGAATATTCCTAATGAATACTTTACGAATGGTATAAGCAAATGGAATGCTATAAGAGAAAAAAAGTTTAGTTTAAACGGCAGATTTATAGATTTAATCAAATTAAGCAAGATAGGGAGCTAAATAGTAAAAAATTAAATGTTTCAACAAAGACATTCGAGTTGCGTCTAAACAGACCGAAAATAAGAATGATAAGGCTCAAAAAAGAATTAAAAAATAAAATAATAAATATTGAATAAACTGAGATAATGAAGATGAGCAATGGGAGATTAATAACAAGTTGTTACTAGAAAGCTATGAAGACGAAGATGATGAAGATATAAATGAGTTAGGCAATAATAACTTGGTAGATACTACAAACCCTTTAGAATATGAAGAATTATATAAAATAGATAATTTTATAGAAGCAATGGATATAGATCCATCTTCATCAAAAAAAGAAGAAGAGGCACAGATATAAAGGTTGAAGCGTAAAAAGAAAAACCAACTAGAAATCCGGAAAAATGGCCACCGGATAAAGAAGATTCTACTTATAATTATATACCGGTCAATATACTCATATGGGTTCAAAAAGAAGAGATTTTGAAAAAAATGTTCAATTTTAGAATTATAAAAATGATGGGGCAATATTAAATTTAGCAAAGCATATGATCCTATAGACTGGCCAAATATACTTAGCATATGAAAAACCTAATAGTGTAAAAATATATATACAGAATCAACATAATATAGGAAATATGGTAGAAGATATGATTACATATTTAGAAACTTTTTAGGAGAATCGGTTTAAAGTTTTATGCGAATAATGGGTAGAATCTTTCCCTATATTTTATGGAGAATTAAAAAGAGCTGGCAAGTAATCCACATAATTTTACAAATATTATATCAAGTATAGTAATAGGTGAAGATCCTAAATTAGGATTTACAGTTTTTACAAAATGAAAGGTTAAAGGAATTAGAAAAGTTATCATTAATTAATTAGAAAAGATAAAAGAATTTTTTCAACATTATTTGTATAATGCCACAAGCGCTAAACAAGGCTATAATACAGGAATAGTTGAAAATTATTTTAATAAGTTGCCGGATCCTTTAGGATCTATGATATTTGAAGAATATATAAAAAAATAGGTGGTACTAAAGAATATAATATCTCTCGAGGCTATAACATTTGTGTTTAAATAATTAAGAAAGATACGTACGAATATACAAGCTCAAAGATCAATGAAGCAATCTGATTACAACTTTTGTAATAATATAGTTCAAATACCATTGACGTATGGAGAAGAGAGATCTAAGTACAAAAAATATCCTAAGAATTATAGAAAAGGAAATGTAAGAATGAAGATGCGCTATTTTCCGCGTAGATCAGATAATAGAGCTCCTTTTTCTAGAAAGAATTATGATAGTACTTTGCAGATGTTTTATTTGTAATTCACTAGATCCCTTAAGTAAAACTTATCCTAATAAAAATAAAAAGAGGTACTCAAATAAGCGGGAAGAACAAGATAAGGTTCTAATAATTGATAGTGTAAATGAAAATATTTTAGTAAGTGATGATGATATAATGGATGATGAATCAATATATTCAATTACGAGAGACAGAAGAGGTAGAATGTGATGAAGAACAAGAATCAAGTGATGAAGAATTAAATCTAATTGATGAGTTGTGCGGATTAAAGATTGAAATGATGGAACAAATAGTTTTTAAGCATATGAAAGGAGAATACAATACCTTACGAAACATGTTCATCTACTTTTGTAGGAATGAATATAAGATGTGTATATTGCATATATTATCAAGATCCAAGAGAAAGAGCAACATGTAGTCTATGTTTAAGACAAGCATGTATGTTATGTTTAACCCAACATTAAAAGATAGAATTATGCAGTAGTAAATACCAAATTTAAGAAAAATACACCGAAGTAGTAGACTTAAAGAAAGAAGGAAGCACATATAAGAATAATATTCCACAAGAGAGCTAGTGATGAATACGGTGAGTACCGAGTAGGATCAACACAAGCATAAGTCGCACGCATAAATTTGAAAGATCGGTCTCGCCAACCTTGCAAAGATCCCTGTGAAATATCCGCACGCATATTCACTAATCACGCACTTAATAATCAAGAAGTCGCTCTCGGCATATAGTAACCTTGAATATTTATATCTCTCTTGCACGCATACTGCCATAGTCAAATAGTAGCCTTGAATAATTAAAGTACCTTGCATAGTAGCTGAATAGTAGTGCTTTGAATATATTAAATAAGAAGGTTCCTGAGTCACGGGTGAGTGCTCTGTTCATATTGCCGAATTTAAATAGTACCACAAATTTGAACAGTAATAATTATTTTAAATAGTGCTATAAATAGTAACTCATAAATCTTAAAAATTTAAATCTGAATAATTCCAAGAGTTCCCCTAAGTATATATTTAAATTAATATTTATTGTGTTTGTGTCCACACAAACACAATAAATATATAGGGGAATCTTGGGAATCATTCAAATTCAAATTTCAAATTTTAAAATTCATGAGTTACTATTCACTACACTTTTCAAAAAATAATTTTTTACTATTCACTACACTTCGCACGAGCACTCACGCTCGGGCACCCAACTTTGATTAATATATTCAAAGTAATAGTCTTTACTATTCAACTACTATGCAATACTATACGAGGGCGATATAAATATTCAAGACTACTATTTGAGATACTATGCAATGCAATATATATATATTACAGGCTACTATTTAGCACTATTACAGGGAATTAGATATGCAACGCTACTATATGACGAGAGCGACACGTGATTATTAGGTGCGTGATTATCAGTGTAAGTACGTAATTATGCGTGCAGGTCATGAGTATGCGTGCGATATTTCACAGGATCTTTGCAAGTTTGGCGAGACCGATCTATCAGCCGTGCGTGCGACTTATGCTTGTGTTGATCCTACTCGGTACTCACCGTATGCACACACAAACATAATAAAATAATAAATTTTTAAATATATATTAAGGGGACTCTTGGGAATTATTCAAATTCAAATTTCAAAATTTTAAAATTCATGAGTTACTATTCATAGCACTATTTAAAATAATTATTACTGTTCAAATTCGTGATACTATTCAAATTGGGAATATGAACAGAGCACTCACCCGTGACTTAGGAACCTTCTTATTTAATATTCAAAGCACTACTATTCAGCTACTATGCAAGGTACTTTAGCTACTATTTGACTATGGCAGTATGCGTGCAAGAGAGATATAAATATTCAAGGTTACTATATGCTGAGAGCGACTTCTTGATTATTAGGTGCGTGATTAGTGAAAATGCGTCGTGCTGATATTTCACAGGATCTTTGCAAGGTTGGCGAGACCAATCTTTCAGCCTATGCGTGCGACTTATGCTTGTGTTGATCCTACTCGGTACTCACCGTATGCATCACTAGCTCTCTTCAGAACTAGCCTAACCCGGCCTTCTCCCACGCTAACCCCAGCCAAGCACACACATGACTCTGGCCCTATCGTCTCCCCAGGCAGTTCCACCCGAAGGGAACACTTCTCTGCGGCAATAGGGTTCTCTACAAACGCCTCCAACTAGGCTAACACGAGAACAACACACGCAGAGGTTTCTCCTATAGGGTCCCTAGCATAGAGACTTTGTCCTATATGAACCAGCTTAAAGAAAAGCAGAGATTAAAAGAGGAAAACTCAGTCCATTTCACAGAGCAAGCTTACATACGGCTTTCCCTTTCGGGAAACCCCAAGCACTTAGCATAAACCTGATTACCTTACAAGCAGTAGAGGATCACGAGGACCTCTGTTACAAACTAATTTACAAAGGTGGTATGGTACGGTGGTGGTATTGAGTACTACTACTACTATTATGGTGGTGGATGATCTTGAGGAGGAACCCTAAGATCGGGTTCTTCATGTGAATGCCGGGTGAGTCTTGCCGCGATGTGTGTGAGCCGATTGATGTTGCGATTGTCGATGATGATGGTGTGGGCACATCTACTTTGAGGGCACATCTCCCTTCTCGTTTAATAACACGGGAAGGATGTCCTCGTTCTTATCTTCTCGAAGGGTGGATGAGTCTTACGGATTACCTTCGTGGTTATCCTCGAGTCGCCCTTCGAGCGGTCCCTTCAATTATTTGTCTTCCGAGCGGCGAGAGACATCTTCAATTATATGTGCAGTGATGGTGACGTCTTTATCATTTTCTTCGTCGGATAAGGAAGCGGCCTTCGATTATTGTTTCTTCAAGCTGTTGCCTTGACAAGCGACACTTGTCTTCAATCTTCGTGAGGACTCGATGAACCTTCAATAATTGTCATGATCGCCCGACCTTTATCATATTCCTGTCATATGAATTATCTTTAAACATATTTTTAAAAATTATTCATTTGGGTATGGGTATGGTCTTCCACGCCCGAATAATTGATGTTGCAAAACATCAATTTATAGCATGTGTATATTATATTTCCTCGGCGAAATTGTTGATAACACCTTATCAACATAAGGAATATATTCATTGATATTGAACTGCGGAATATATTGAGTCTTCTTTACCATTCAATAT